>CBVK0101779795.1:0-10698 GCA_900067695.1 Picea abies | reverse complement strand
TTCTTACTACAACACTAATTGCTTTTGGAATTGAGCATATACAGTGCGCAACTATCTTTGAAACAAAAGACTTCCCTCGGTTGATAATTTATGTTTCACTTGGTTGTTTGAATTAATTAAGCAATTATAGTGACCAACACTTGCAAAGGAGTTCGAGATGAAGGATATGGGCCTCCTTCATTATTTCCTTGGATTGGAAATATGGCAACGAGATGGTGAACTTTTTGTGTCTCAAGGCAAGTATTCAAGGGAAATACTGGGTAAGTTTCACATGGAGGGCTGCAAACCCATGGATACTCCTCTTCCAAGAAACTAGAGGAAAGAGGATGCTACTTCTAGAGAGGTAGTGGATGCTACTGTCTATCGACAATTAGTGGGTTCGCTAATGTATCTAGTGAACATGAGACTAGACATTTTCTATGCGGTTAAACCAACTGAGTCAAGCGATGGTTAAGCCTACCAAGCTCTTTTGGAAGGCAGGTAAGCATGTCCTGATATACCTGAGGGGCACATCTGAGTATGGCTTATGGTACATATAGACAAATGAGGTGAAGTTGCATGGCTTCACGGATGCAGATTGGGCAGGCATCCCAACGAACATAAAGAGCACATCAGGGGGGATCTTTAGTATCAGATCTACAGTTGTTTCTTGGTACAACAGGAAGCAGAGATCCATGGCACTCAGTTCAACGGAAGCGGAATACATGGTAGCGAGTCAAGCTGCATGTGAGGCTATCTGGATGAGAAAGATCTTGGTTGGTTTGTTTGGTTCTCATTTAGATCAGACAGTGATTCATTGTGATAATCAAAGTTGCATTAAACTCTTGATTAATCGCGTTTTTCATGATAGATCTAAGCATATAGATATCCGGTATCATCATCTCAGAGATTGTGTGCAGCGAAAGATCATGTTGCTTCAGTACATTCCTATGGAAGATCATGATGCAGACATTCTAATGAAGGTGCTCACCAAGAGAAAATTTGAATACCATAGAGACAGGATTGGGGTGAAGGATTATCCCTTTCTTATTAAGAGGGAGTGTTGAAAAGTCAACAAGAAATGTGTGTGTAATTTATTTTTCCCTTAAATAAATTGGACAATAAATATTAATCTATTATCTCATAATTACTTGAAATAATTAACTGAAATGGAAAATCATACTATAGAAAATTCGAGTTCAAAGATTGACTGGTGGGACATGGAAGTCGAATTAGTTGTAACTAAGTGACTTGAAGTTGTAACATAGATATAAGTGTAGTTATGTGAGTTGTGAAGTAGTTTAACTCAGTTAAGTGAGTTAAGCTCAGTTGTACTAGTTGTAACTGAACTTACACTGGTGAGATTTCAGTGAATTAATTATTAATTAATTCACAATCAGTGATCTCACATGCAACTGAAGATTTACCACTGTTAACTACATGCATGTCAGATCCAATGGAGACCTAGTATAGATAACAGGTGAAAGAGATAGTTTGGCTATTAGTTGTGATTTGAGTGAAGTGCACTCATGCAATCACACACACAGTGGATGTGCCCATGAGGAATGCACAGCCCAGGCAAGAGGAATTCAAATCGTTTGCAAGTTTTCCATTAGCAGGGATTGTGCAGAGGAGGTAGGCTGTCTGGAGGCAGATAATTTGCACATGAATGTGCAAATTTTTGCATGACCATGTGAGATGATTGTATTGTACTGAGAGCTCTTGGATTAGAGTTTTGTATGAGATTGTTTCATGATCCATGATATACATAATATATGATAGTGGAGTTTTTAGCTTTATGCTTTCCCGATAAATTTTTTTGTGTTATGTGTGATTGATCTTTCTTCTTGATATTGCAATTGGCGTTCGTGTTTTAAATTCCACAAGAATATTAGTAGAAGCGATTATGTATTTAACAGTGGCATATAATTGTTAGATCAGGAGAATCCAGACAATACGTAATTTGTATTGAAATTTCTACACTTTTGTGTGCATAAATTAACAAAACAAATATGCAATTTGTAGGTGTATGCTCTAGTGACTAATGGAATGATTAATCTACTCCATGTAAGGAAAGAAACACTGGATATGGTTGATCAATAATTACCGTAGTTTGGATTGGAAATGTGAAGCAGTGTTGAACCAATAACAAACTATTTCTCTATAGAAAATTCATAAGGAAGGGACCCAACGATCAAGCAAATTGATATAAGATTGTAGGTTGTTCCATTGAGTTAACAAACCAGAGAACATTGGACGAGCATGAAGCCTCTAATAACATTGATTCCAATAGCATGATCATGTATTGTTCAAAATTTCCACAAGAGTTGTCAAAGAAAAACATTTAAACTAGAAGCCAACATCTCATATCTCTCCACCAAATTTTGCACATTGTATTGGATTGGATTAAATCGACCCATGTGAATACATTGACCAGCTATGGATTAAATTGAGTCACCATGAATTAAAATCGACCAACCATGGATTAAATAATCCATAAATTAACTTAAACACCCAACAACTAACTTCATTGAACGGGGAGAGAAAGAGGGGTTTTGTGCAGCCTGTATGACTTTCGTATGGATTCTGGGTGAGAGAGAAAACACCCAACAACTAAAATTTCAACCCAGTAATTAAAAAATCGACCCAAGTCATAATTTGAACGCTCAACAATGTCTCAAAACACCCATGTATCTAAGAATTCAAATCAGAGACAATGTCAAACATCTAGGGGATGTAAACTTAGCCCAAGCAAAGAGAAAGCATCTCAGGCAACTAAGAAAGTGCCCAGGCAAGAGAAATTTGAATGGGGGGAGAGAGATTTACAGTGAGGAGTGAGAATTATTCCCAATAAGTAAATGAACCAATTTAGAAACTCTCTAATCTATTGCAAACTTTGGAATGGTAGCCATTGATCTCATAATTCAAAGGGAATTGGACGGTGGTAATTTCAAAGCTGTTGGAGTTATTCATTTGTACACAGGGAATGAATTTGCACTAGAAATCCACTTAATATAAATAAAAACAACATCAAGAACAACAATCAATCAATTAACACAAGAATTTTACCTTGGAAACCCAATCAAGAAAACCAACTTTGAATGGGGCTCAGTCTCTTCATTCTAGAAATATCTGGTTACAATGCAGCTAATGCTCTTTTTGCATCCTCCTCTTATTCGCCTAAAGACCCTTTGGGAGTGAAAATACACGAGGAAATAAGGAGAGATGGGGAAATGGGAAGGCCAATAGGTTGACCCTTTGTTTTCCATTCCTCACTCTTTTCTCTCCTTTCATTTTTTCTATTTCATTTATTTGTTTGGGTTTTTTTCTCATACATTTGTCTTATTCAACTTTACATTTGCATTGTTTTAAAATGTTTCCATAACCTTCATAAATTATTGAATTGTATTGTAGGTACCGAGTCTTACCCATTCATTGGTTCAAATCCATTTCAAATCACACCTCCCCTATTGAGAGGCTTTTTGGTCTCCAAAATCTCAAGGAAACCATTCTAGCTCAGTGTACTACTATTTGCTTCTCTAGAACGTGGCTCTAATGTTGGCTCTTGGCTATAAATCTAACTATGGCTCTAGCTTGTAGCCCGTGGCTCTGACTTGTGGCTTATCCCTCTAACTACTAGCTATGGTCCTCGACTATGGCTCTGGATTTGGTTCTAGCTCGCTTTTTCCAACAATGTAGAAGTATACTCATTGACCATTAGCTCTGAGCAATATCTAGATTCGAACTATGGACTCAACACTCATTCCCATCTCCTTCTTAGCCTTGGAGATAGTCCAACTTGGCAGCCATTGAAGCCAAGTCAAATGCTGGTTTATGTTCAGTGTGACCCCCACAAGCTATGCCATCACATAACAATCCCTTGAAAGGAAGTGTGGTATGCCTTTTCTTGCTAGGATCATTTTCTTCCCATTTTGGAAACAACTCTCTAGTGCATGCACATGCTTGCAATCACGTTAGGGAGTTCTTAAGGACTCCTCCCTCTAAGGTCATTGTCTCCTGTGCATCAGTCTTTGGCACATCTTCAAGAAGGAAATATTTTTTTGTAATATTGTAGGTAGCAGATGAAATGGCGAGTCCTTAGTTGTTAGTATCCACATGTTTTCCTCGTCGATGGTGATCCATACCTCCTGTGTTTTTATCTATCCTTGGACAACTTCTTCTCCTTGAATTGGATATGCACGCAATTCTTCATCTCTGTTAGGATTCACTTTCCACACTCTCCTCTTGGCTATGTGGTTTCTAGGGTGAAGCTCTGGGTGAAGCCACCAACACTTTGCTTCCCAATGTCCACTCAACTTGCAGTGGTGAAAAATGTTCATGTTGTTGCTACAAGGATTTCTTGACATAGTCCTCCTCTCCATGTCCCTCTAAGTTAGTTGTTGGATTGGAGAAGTCTTCTTGTCATTCCTCCTCTGAAAGCAATCTAGCTTGTGGCATGTGGCTTGTTTCTCCCGATAGGCTATCTCACAATGGTATTTCTTTCGATAGAAATAACATGCCTCTGCGTACCAACAAATCACAACGCTATCGTCTCTCTCTTTGAAATATTGACAAACAAGGGAGGTTTTGTTTAATGCGAACCTCTTGGTATTTTTCTTCTTCTTTCCTCGACTGATTAGTTTGCTGCTACTTTTGAGTGCATATGTAGGCTGACTATGTGAGGGATTCTCATAGTTGCGCTCCTTCAATCCACCACAAGAAGGTTGAGGTGGTAGTGGCTACCACCTTCATGTACTACTGCTTTCTCTTCTAATGAGTAGGCCAAATCCGACATGTCTTTAGCCTTCGCAAAAGTGGTCTTCATGGTCATGGGATTTTCCACTCTTCCATCAAAGCCTAGGCCTTCATGCTTCTCCCTCTTTGTAGGTATAATGGGGCTTATGATTTTGACTTCTCTTACATGTCCCTTGTCCATCATAGCCCATCTGCATTAGAAGCTTTGAACCAATGCCTTTGGTATGCTTTTCAAAGTCACCAATCTACTCAAAATAATTTTTTATAGAAGGTGATCTTACCAAGGTTGTCTCGATCATGGTACCAGCATATATAGTGACAATGGAAAATGGCTCTGCTTCTCAGTGCTTTTGGGAAACTTCTTGGAGCCTTTCCAAGGCCTCATCCTTCTTTTCCAACTCTTGTTGGAGCTGAGCCATCATCAACGTGAGCCTGAGCCTATCCTCTTTTGAGTCATCCAACAAAATGACCTTTTCTCCCAAGTGTACAAGTTGAACTATGTGCTTGTCCCAATCTACCATGACCGCTGTGAGGGTGTCTTGACATTCTTCAAACTTCTTCTTGAGCAATGGTAACAATTTGGTAAAGTTCTCAAGGTGCTTCTCCATCTCTGACATTCTTTGGTTGAAAATTTTGACCTAGTCCTTTAAGTGCTAATTCTCTTCTTCAAGTTGAGCATTGTTGGCCCTTAAGTCTTCCAACTTATATCTACTTGATTTACCCATACCGAGGTCTGCAATGGTCCCTTCAAAGTCTTGGCAGTTGTCATGATCAAGGATGCAACTACTATGATACCATGTGATCCATAAACGAGGGACTTATAATCCACTCATTTCACCAATATGGATCCTTTAACAAAATTACTTCTTATATCTGTCTCATTCAAAGAGCTTTATCTTATTATGGCTATAAAGTTTGCAATATACCAACCAACGAAAATAATTTTCTAGTGATGTAATACCTCAGTTTTGAGTCCCCAGTTTAGTAATGTAAGTATTTATTTGATGAGAAGCCAGAGTGCCCAAACCACTAAAAGGGGCTGGAGTGCCTAGGAAATGTAATGCTTTGAACATTTTAATAATAATAAAAGTACATCGCTGGTTGTAGGACGAACAAGGGCAAGAGTTCATTAATTAACTATCACCCATGATAGTGTTGGGGGGCATACAAGGGGGTGCATGAGTCTCTTGGAGAGACCATGTTGGCCTTGGAGTGCCTTGATACAAAATCCTTGTTCTTGATGGTCTTGGGGGTAAACCACTCATTTCATTTTTGTTTTCTCATTCATTCTTGCTCTTGATATAGGCATGGGAAATCAATCAGGGAAAGAGAAGAGACATTGTTTATTAGTTGTAAGTAATTGGTGTTTATCCAATAATGAATATATGCCCGAGGGCACAAATGCATTGGCATTCTGATAAACCTTGTCACAATTGCAAGTCCCGGAGAGTTCCAACATTGATATTATTGACCAGATGCACTGGAGCCCTAGAAGGAGGTGAACATCCCGAGGGACTTCGTGTTAGTGAGGGGGGGTTCGATCTCTTGGTTTGTGTAGGCTAGGGGAAGAGAGATCGTGAACTTTGGATTGTTATGTGTTGAAAAACCTTTGAGAGCTTTAGTGCTGACTAATTTAGGAAGCTGAGTGTCATTCTGGAACCCGTCCTTGTGGATTCATAGCCCTGGCTTGGGGGTGATCTACTATTGAGACTTGGTAGAACAACGTCTAAGGTTGGGTGGAACATCCTTGGTCTATAGCCAGTTGGTAATTGGTTTTGTTAAAGCTAAGTGTTCTCTGCTTATACATAATTATTTTCGTTGTGTATTGATTATTATCTCTGAGATATGCATTACTAATGTGCATGCTTGTTGGTTATTGTTGTGCATGACATATTGTTCTTTTTTTTAATAGTTTATCATGAATCTTGATAATTGCATGTGTTATTTCATGCTTCGTAATTTAGTTGTTGGTATCATATTTTCAATTTGGATCAAGAAATGTATTCTTGGGTTTGTTAGTGACGACCAGATCACAAATTGGTATTAGAGCATCTTGAAGGGAATTCTAGTGGTAGTATGCATGCTCAACCCATGGTGGTAGTCGGGGCATGTCACATATTGGTATCAGAGCTATATGTTTACAACACTGAGCCTTTGAAGGGGCCTACTACAAAATTTCTTGAAGTGAAGTTAACCAATGACTATTGGACACTGTTGGGGTGAGAATACTAAGTTGTAACAATGTCTAGGTCGCCATCGAAATTATGTTTAAGAGATCCTCCATGGCCCACTACTACATATGGGGTCAAAATTCGATAAAACCTTCCTCCGATAAGGATAAAATTAATCATATTGTCACAAATTATGACATAATTATTAAAATTTTAATATATATATATATTTATTTATTTTCTGGGTGCCCCGATGTACATTGTACTTGCGATGACGTTCAACATACATTGATCTTGTGAGGATAGTTCGATGCATTTAGGTAATGACAACTATCCATTTGAAAACAATTTAACAATCACTAACTTGGTCAACTTTGACATAGTCAACGTTCATCGGACGACTGACGACAGTGAGTGATTTCAACTATTTTGTTGTAGGTGCGATGATTATAAACAATTTTTCTGCTCATTTTTCATTGCATGAACTATTAGTCTTTTGTTTATGTGCTACTTTCCTCATATCCAATTCTTGATATGCATAGCTCATATTTTGTACTTTGAAGGTTATACATTTTTAATATTACTTTATCTCCTTTTAAATACCCACGTTGGATCCCTAACCCTTAGACCCTCTTTTATTCGAGGACACAAATTGTTGCCTAGGAAATAGGTATGAACATGTCTACTCAATTTAATTTAATTACTACACAATTTGTCTTGGTCTAGTTCTCTTTTATTGTTTGATTTTATTACTTGCTTATAGTGAAACTTTGGAACTTATGTGGTAATAGTGTATGGTTTTGATTTCTTGATTAATTGTTTACTATTGTTATAAACCTTTAATAATTCTACGAAAACAATGGTTTAATTCTCTAGTACATATGTGGTCAATATTCGATGGCATTTGTACCGTAAAAATATATTCATATATTGTAATTATATTACTTCAGTAGGTTTTGTTGTAAATATAGGAAATCCTAATGCTAAGGATTACATGTGAAGAGAGTGAAAGGATACTTGCTAGGTTAAGGGTGACATTGGAGGCACAGGGTGATGGGAAATGTTATTTCCCTTGCAATCAATGCAGGGGTTTGAATAGAAGAAGAATTGTAAGAAAAAAAGTTGAAAGACTTTGTTCGAGGCATGGGCATTGTGAAGGATGGTTATACATATCATCCCATGGTAAGTTAGTCATTATATTTGTCTTTTTATTGATTGTATTTATAAAATTTCCTTTCATTTTAATATTTGTTATATACACTAATGTTATTGATTGTTTGTGATTATAAAGATAAATCCTCTTAGGTGTTTGTTACCGGATAAATATTTTACGAGTAGTAGTAGAAATACTATTGTACAAGATGTGGAAGATGGTATGGATATTGAAGATCACGTCATTCCTATGGAAGAAGATGACACCAATAATATTGTTGAGCCGGATGATGGCACAAATAGATTGATCCAGGACATCTTTGCTCCTATCGATGAGGACAACTTTGATGATATTCATGATGTACCTATGCTTGAGAAGGCAGAACAACCCCTTTATGAAGGCTCAAGAACAAATATTCTCTCTGCTATAATGTTGTTGGTGAACTTGAAGGTATTGAATGGTTTGTCAAACACTTGTCTCACACAGATCCCAAGGTACATAATATAATTTGTCACATATTATATGTAAAGGTCAACTTTTTTTTTTTCTCTATTTTTAGTGTCAATTAATGTGTAAATTAAGGATGCAATATTTATGATTACTATTATTTACATTAACTAGTTATTTTTTTATGTTGTAGATTGTTAGGTGATTTTTTCTTACCACCATCAAATAATATACCTCCCACATACGAAGAGTTGTGTTCCATTATGAAAGATATTGGAATGGAATATTTGGCTATTGATGCATGTCTGAATGATCATATTATATATTATGGACAATATGCATAAAAAATGGAATGCCCACAATGTCAAATCAATATATATCGAACCAATTAGGTAACAAAAAAGGTGCCTCAGAAGGTTCTTTGTCATATTCCGATAATTCCACGTTTGCAATGATTGTTCAGGTGCCAAAGCATATCACAACTTATAGATTACCATGCACAACACATAAATGAAGATGGTGTTCTTTGAATGCCTGCAGATGGTTCTGCATTTAGGGACATCGAAGAAATATGACCGATTTTTAAAGAAGAACCTCGTAATGTTAGTCTTTCATTGCCAGCTGGTAGTGTCAATCCATTTGATGAGCTTAGGTCTATTTACTTAGTGTGGATTATTTTTGTTATAAACAATAACCCTCCTTCTTGGATGTCAATAAAGAGGGAGCACACAATGTTGGCAACGATTGTTCTAGGTATTTGTTTACGAAATTGGTTTGAACGTTTCATTTAGGTAAGTACCAAGTGAAAGATATGAATGTATATATTGAGCCACTTGTCGATGAGATACTAAAGTTATGGGCTGTCATCACTATGCACGACATCTCTAGACCAACATGGCAAAAACAATTTCATTTCTATGGAATACTTACATGGACAATTCATGATTCCCAGGGCTAACAAATTTTTGTGGTATGTTAAATACTACTGCACTTTAATAGTATATAATTTCATGAAAATATGATGCATGCTTCTTAAATATTAATTCCTTTTTATATGAATAATACTGACATTAATCCATATCTTGCAGGTCTTCAAACAAAGGGTAAATTTGCATGTCCAGTTTGAGGTCCTAGGATAAAATCACATCATTCAAGAAGTCTAGGAAATGAGGTGTTTGATGAGTATATGCACTTTCTCCCTAAGAACCATAGGTATCAAACTACATGAAAACATCTTTTCAATTTGAAAGAAGAGACTGGAATAAAACCACGAAGAATGAGACCTCACATATGGAAGTTGAAATATAATAGAAATTGTCAAGGTAAGCAATTAGTCTATGTGTCATATATATTAATGTTTTATAATTTTAATTTGTATTGAATTTTGTTTATTGTGTCAAACAATTATTGTTGCAATCTCATTTATTTTTCATAAATGTCGACAAGGCATTAATGAGCTTCCACGAGAAATGCAAATTTACCCTATACAATTGAATAGGTTCCCTACTATCAGCTCCTACAAATAGCTCATTTGTTTGATACTATGCATATCGGGAAGAATGCAACATAAATGTTGTGGAGAATCTTAGATGGAAGGAGTGACAAAGAAAAAAATGTCAAAAATTTCTACTAACATTCAGGAAGCCAATCATGCACTATAAAATGTGATTTATTCAAGTAGCAATGGACACCGAAATAGTCTTCCATGGTTATTTACAAATCCCAAAAGCAATGTTGTAAAAGATGTCATTCAGAAAATTAGATTTCCCACAGGATTTGCTTCAAACATAAATAATATCTTAACGAAGAAAGGTGAATTTGGTGGGGTGAAAACTCATGACTGACATACCTTCATTAAGGTAATTATTTTGGTAGATTTCTATATTGGTAATTATTCCGTTGTGGAGTTCCTACGGCTGAGAAATGTATTTTTATCCCATGAGTCTCACAAAATTTTTCAAATCCATTTGAGATAAACTCACTGCTGGATTACTGAGAGGGGGGGTGAATCAGTAATAACATAATTGTAATCCTTTTCTTCAAATGTTATATCAATGTAGAATTATTATCCAATAATGAGCAGTAATAAATAAAAAATCACACACATACACAGTACACCAGTGTTTTACGTGGAAACCCAAATAAGGAGAAAACCATGGAATGCTTTTTCTTACATGTCTTGAAGAATTACAT
>CBVK0101779761.1:0-16827 GCA_900067695.1 Picea abies | reverse complement strand
ACTGTATCTCTATTATTTTGTGTTAAGCACCTGTTAATAATTTGTAGTCAGTTCATTCTTCTCATAAAATTTGGATCATATGCTCTTGGTCTTAGGTGATTATAACAAGTCATGATGTATGTGGAAAACATAAGTTTGGTTACTTTCAATAATTTCTCATTATGACCAAAGTTCCAAATTAAGCTATGCTAAGAAGGTTTTATGTCATGTTATCATGATTCTATATCATGATAAGGTCATCACTTAAGGGAAAAGAGGAAAACTTGTTTTGAGCCAATTACTTGCACATCATATCAAATCAAGGTTTTTTGGTAATGTTTCTTATTTTGGGCAAAAATTATAAAGAGTGGGCTCTTTACGACAAAAATTATATATCTTAAATATTTTGGTTATAGTAGCCGAAACTTTGGCTTTATAAATCAATTTTGGCCTTTTAAAGACCAAAGTTGGATTCCGGGCTTATGCAGGGTTTTTGTATTTTTTATCAAAATTTGGGCCCGAGGGCCAAGCTCCAGCTCCATGAAAGATGTCAAACAACACAACGCATGTCACAAGACCAGCACACAAGTGCCCAGCCTCCAAGGGGTAGACTTTGGCTCACATCATCGAATATACAATGTGAACCTTGGTTTACATTAATACTATAGAGTAGTTTTTTCTCCTCCATGTGCGATAAGTCCCATAATGATAAAAATAAAACAACAACAAGAATGCATGTTGTTATTAAGTTTTCAGGTTCTAGGGAGGCATCATCGAGAACAATTGACATCTCTTGATCTTTGTGAACATTTTTGTCATACTCTATTGTTGCTTCATGATCGGGTGGATGGTTGTATAAGTCATTTGTATGATATTCACTAGAGCACCTGTGACGTTTAATGGATAAGGCACATAGTTCTCTTGTTGTCGTGAGTATCCATAGAGTTAGAAAGGATAGACAAGGTGCCTGAGTGAAATTGAAAATAGTCCAGGATTTTATAATCTTCATCATATTCATTTTCCGTATCATTTCCACAGTTCAACAAAATGAATGATCTTCTGACAAGATGTTTCATCAATTATGTGGATCTCAAACGTGTAGCCTTGAAGGAGGAACTTGAGGCTGGTTCTGAGATGGATATGGTAGACTTGGAGAATAAACAAAATATTGGATAGTTCTTTGAAGAAGTCAGTGGTATAAAAGAAGATCAAATGCATAGATGGCAAGGGATTCATCAGTCGAAGGCAAAACTCCATATTTTATGAATTCAGTTAAGCAGCTACAGAATTCAGCAAGATTAATTCATCCATATTCAAAGGAATTATATCAGTAGTTCCAAATTCTTTGCAATTAGTTCAAGATTATTGTTTATTGTTTTAGTTTAATAATAATTTTTTCCTAAAAACTAGGAACAATTTGAAGATTGTTGAGACTATTTAGTCTATTATTATCAATGTAACAGGCAGAGGGGTTCAACTTTAAAGACTTAGCAAGACTTTGTTGTACTTAGAATTTTATGAATACATATCTAAATCTGAGTTGTTTCACCAGAAATTGATCAAAATTACACCTTCTTTTCATCTCTTATTGTGTTTATGAGTGAATGCATAATTCATCTCTTCTTATGTTCATTTGATAATTGATAGAATTCTTTCTTTCATTGTGTTGATGAGCAAAGAATCACAGATATATTTCTTGTTGTAGTTAACCCTTCATATATGCTTTCAGTATGCATGAGTTTGTTAATACGGTAGCTTTCTCCATATATTTTCAAATCTTATAGTTATCTGATCATTTCAGTGAAGGCCTTATTTGTCAGAATGTGTTTATATGTGTTTTGAGGGAATAAGTATTTGACAGTCATCAATTTCATCCACATTTCAAGATATTTTCATTGAATAATTTCTTATGTTACCAAGCTCACTTGAATTACAACCTAGAGTGACTCTTGGAGTGATAACAAATTGGCGTCGTTGTCAGGGAGAGAAGAAAGAAGAAGGCTTCCCTGGGAGATGACACAGTTCCAATCTTTGATGATAGACAAAGATTGGGCATTCTATTGGTTGTAATTATCTATCTGGTGACTCCATAATCAAATACTCCATTATGGAGGATCCGGTTGACAGAAAGATGAAATGGAATAACGGAAAAACCAAGTATCAGTTCATGAGCTTCCTTCATGAACTTTTGTTGTTCTTTGTCAGTGCATTTTTTCTTTTCCCTTCGCGTATAAAAAGGATCATATCATGCTTTGTTTATTCGGATGAACATCAACCTTCTTATATATATCCATCCTTAGAAGAGGAAAGTTTGTAGCATGCATATGTTGTTGATGTTGATCCTATATCTTTAACTCAACCTATTCATAAATATGAGATTTACATTCAAATATCTCCTAAATCTGATCATCCTTGTGACCTTGACGAGATTGAAACCGATGCAAAACTTTCTTAGATCTCATTATCTTCAGTGACTATTGAGCCTTCCATGCAAAACTTTCTTAGATCTCATTATCTTCAGTGACTATTGAGCCTTCCAATCAACTTGTTAGTCCTCTTGATTATCCCACTGCTTTTCAAACTAAAATCAGGATGAATATGTTTAGACCTTTAAAGTTTCCATATCTCCTTCATCCTTATCCTCTTGATTTCCCTAAGTATCTTCCCCATTTTTTCTGGAGAGGATCATGTCACAGCCGAGAGGCATTTGGGGGATTTTGAAAATTTTGTTTATCAGTTTGATATAGTTCATAATGATGTTACTACTAGGTTGTTCTCCAAATCTTTGTTTAAAGATGTTGTAGTATGGTTTAAGAGTTTGAGAGAAGATTCCATAGGTTCTTGGATCAAATTGTCCAATACTTT
Source organism: Picea abies (assembly GCA_900067695.1). Taxonomy (NCBI): domain Eukaryota; kingdom Viridiplantae; phylum Streptophyta; class Pinopsida; order Pinales; family Pinaceae; genus Picea; species Picea abies. The sequence continues at coordinate 13,983 of CBVK0101779761.1, read as the reverse complement.
TCTAAAGTATTGGGGTGAGAACAAGTCTATTGATTTGTACCTCACTGATTTTTGTGCTTTGAGGAGAGGCGAGGAAGAAGCTATGTACGTCTTTAACAAAAGGTTCTACAATATTTATCATGACATGCCTTTGGAGATCTAGCCTATAGCGACTGTTTCCATGGTGTTCTATGTTATGGCTCAGTATCCATACCTTGTCCTTCTCCTAAGAGAAAGGAAGTCTTCATCCTTAGCATGCTTATTTGAAAATGCCCACGAAATTGAGGAGAACATCCATTCTTCCAAGAGAGTTCGAGGTCTAGCTTACTTTGAAAATCTGCATGCACATGAGCAAGGGAACTGTCAGTATGTTTCAAATTTTGAGCAAGAAGGCAATGAGTATGAAGGGGATCTAGAACAGTAGCAAGAGTGTGAGTATATGTCAAATTGGGAATCAATTTTTTCGATGTTTACAGATTTTTCTATGGATAGGTATGCATGTCAAGTTGATGATCATTTTTCTAACCATTTTGATCATGAGGCAACTAATGATTGTATAAATAATTACATGTTTCTAGCTTATCATAATCAGTATGTTGTAAATGATGTTTTATCATCATCTTATGATCATTATTCTGAGGAACGAGTTGTTGCTACTGATGATCAAGATCTGATCACAAGGGAAATAGAAGGTTATCATTTTTCAAGTGGAAAGACATTCATAGATGAGGCATTCATGGATCAACATGCTTCTAATTTTGGTTTCAAGGATCCAGTTGCAGCCTTGATGGAGTCATATGTTTTATATCACCTAAAAAATTTAAATTACATTAACTCACCAGCACTTTCGGGTGAGTTCTATTTCCTGAAGGAATTTTTGTTACTGCGGTTATATTTTAGACATTATCTATTGATCAGTGGTATGGACAAGATCATTTCATTTTTGAAACTAATTGAATGGTTTTTATGGAATTCTTCCTTTACTTGACCAAGTTAGGGAACTGGTTAGAAGTAGGGTAGCATAGGAAATAAGCTCGCTTTCCGAGAATTTGTTTTCCTTCAGTTTGCAGCAGAAGTAGCAGTTAGCTTGCTTGAATAAAGGTAGGTTTTGAAGGTGTTCAGAGAATGGTTGAACAATTGACTCCATAGCCCAATGGTAAAGGCACACAGTCTGCTAGGTTCTTGGAGCCTCGCAGGGAGGTCTCCATCCCAGTTGGAGCCAGATGTTAGCTCCCAAAATGTCTCATCTTGGGATGTTTCAAAATCCTTAGTTTTCTCATATGCTCTTGGTCTTAGGTGATTAGAACAAGTCATGATGTATGTGGAAAACACAAGTTTGGTTACTTTCAATAATTTATCATTATGACCAAAGTTCCAATTAATCTATGCTTAAAAAGTTTTATGTCATGTTATCATGATTTTATATCATGATAAGGTCATCACTTAAGGGAAAAGAGGAAAACTTGTTTTGATCTAATTACCTGCACATCATATCAAATCAAGTTAAAGGTTCTTTGGCAATGTTTCTTATTTTGGGAAAAAAATATAAAGAGTGGGCTCTTTACGACAAAAATTATATATCTTAAAGATTTGGGTTATATTAGCCAAAAATTTGGCTTTATAAATCAATTTTGGCCTTTTAAAGACCAAAGTTGGCTTTCGCTCTTATGCATGGTTTTTGTATTTTTTATCAAAATTTGGGCTCGAGGGCCAATCTCCAGCTCCACAAAACATGTCACAAGCCCAATGCACAAGTGCCAAGCCTCTAAGGGGTAGACTTTGGCTCACATCATCGAATATACAATGTGAACCTTGGTTTACATTAATTCTATAGAGTAGTTTTTCCTCCTCCATGTGGGATAAGTCCCATAACGATAAAAATAAAACAAAAACAATAATACATGTTGTTAATGCATTTCCAGGAGCTAGGGAGGCATCATCGACAACAATCAACATCACTTGATCTTTGTGAACATTGTTGTCATACTCTATTGTTGCTTCATGATCGGGTGGACGGTTGTATAAATCATTTGTATGATATTCACCAGAGCACCTGTCACGTTTAATGGATAAGGCTCATAGTTCTTTTGTTTTCACGAGTATCCACAGATTTATAAAGGATAGACAAGGTACTCGGGTGCAATTGACAATAGTCCAGGATTTTAAAATCTTGATAATATTCATTTTTCGTATCATTTCCATAGTTCAAAAAAATGAACGATCTTCTCACAAGATCTTTCATAAATTATGTGGATCTCAAATGTGCATCCTTGAAGGATGACCTTGAGGTTGGTTCTGAGATGGAGATGGTAGACTTGAAGACTGAAAAAAAATCTTGGATAGTTCTTTGAATAAGTCAGTGGTATAAAAGAAGATCAAATGCATAGATGGCAGGGGATTCATCAATCAAAGGAAAAACTCCATATTTTATGCATTCAATTAAGCAGCTATAGAATTCAGCAAGATTAATTTCATCCATATTCGAAGGACTTATATCGGTAGTTCCATATTCTTTGCAATTAGTTCAAGATTATTTTTTATTGTTTTAGTTTAATAATATTTTTTTCCTAAAAACTAGGAACAATTCGAAGATTGTTGAGACTATTTAGTCTATTATTTTCAATGTAACCGGCAGAGTGGTTCGACTTTGAAGACTTAGAAAGACTCTATTGTACTTAGAATTTTATGAATACATATCTGAATCTGAGTTGTTTCACGGGAATTTGATCAGACTTCCACCTTATTTTCATCTCTTATTGTGTTTATGAGTGAATGAATAATTCATCTCTTATTATGTCCATTTGATAATTGATAGAAGTCTTTCTTTCATTGTGTTGATGAGCAAAGAATCACATATATCTTTCCTGTTGTAGTTAACCCTTCATATATGCTTTTAGTATGTATGATTTTGTTGATATGGTAGGTTTCTCCATATATTTTCAAAGCTTATAGTTATCTGATCATTTCAGTGAAGGCCTTATTTGCCAGAATGTGTTTATATGTTCTTTGAGGGAATAAGTATTTGGCAGTCATCAATTTGATCCACCTTTCAAGATCTTGTCATTGAATAATTTCTTATGTTACCAAGCTCACTTGAATTACAACCTAGAGTGACTCTTGCAGTGATAACAGGTTCCACAACATAGTTGGTTGTGACATAGAGGGTGGTGTGGGTTAGATATTGGATCATTTGAGAGCCTTTCTAAGTTGCTTCCCACATTTTATGCATCTCATATAAAAGATGGAATTCATGGGTGTTATTCCCATAAACAAAACAACAATCACAACGTTTGTTGGTATAGAGTTTATGTTTCTTCCCCTACTTTTGTTGGGGATTCTTACCTTAGCCTTAATTAGTGGACTGATTTCCTCCATTATGAGGTGGAGGATTGGGGTTCCCCTAGTTCTTTGGTTTTTGGTTTGGCTACTTTCCTTTCCCCTTGTTTTTATTCTTGTTTTGATTGGATGGATTGGAAGCATCTTGTTGTGCATACACTTTCACTAGAGGAGGGCTTGTATGTTTATTAGTCAAGGGTTGGGATACAAATGCCAGAGGAGAAGAGTTAATTGGTAGTGGACTAGGAAAAGGGTAGTAAGGGCTCATGGAAACACCACCATAACAAGAGTTTTCATAAGGTATATCATGACCATGGGTATATGGATAGGTATGGGTTGCATGGTAAGAGGTGCTAGTTCCCATATAAGATGAATAACGTGAAGGATATTGATAGGGAGTTGGGTATCCATAGAAAGTGTGGGGCCTACCTTAAGGGTTACTATATACAGTAGGATCGGGTGGGATGGGTTGTGGATAAGTATGGGAGATAGATCCTACTAGAACATCGAATGCATGGGAGGCCCTAGGCACACACAAGTCACCTGAGAAAGAGTGAGAAACATTGGGGAGAATGGTATATAGGTACCCTGATTGGGCGTAGATCAGATCCTATTATTGGGCCTTATGAATAACTTCTTCCTCACTCTTGAGTGGGGTCATGGCTACATATTAGGGAATAGGAGGAAGAAGGGATTTCAAAACCAAACTATAAGGAGGATATCACCAATCTTATCTTTTCATAAACCACGTCATCTACGTCACTCATGAATGTGGTTTTAGATGTAGGTGGCAGTGGTTTGACGAAATTTGGTTAGCATATTTATACCTATACCATGGCAGACTGCGTTTTGAAATAAGGTGAGGAACACTTTGGCAATGGACTCAAAGGTTTGATGGGTGTTACCGGGTTGATCAATATACCACTTGGTAGTAACACCCATCAATGCTTGCTCAAAAAGTGTTAGGATATTTAGACACTTATGAGTTAGCTAAGATCAACCTAGTCTAAAGTATCTTAAGGTAAAAGTGTGTTTCTTTAGTATGCATTTGTAGTTATGTAATCTGATGGTTAGGATATGTTCTAGACATAGAGTGATCTGATGACTCATATTCTCCTTGATATTAATAGCTACATTGATCTATGACTTAACACCCAATTGGTCCATGATATCTATCTAAAGATCATGGAGGGTCATTTGTTGATGATCGATTGTGAGAAAATCTCTTGTAAATTGTTTTTATTTTTCATTAATATATTGCCTCAAGTGGCCACCTTGGTTGGGGTTATGGATTGTTTCCCTCTTAGAGGGTTTTAACCACGTAAAAACATTAGTGTGTTGATATTTGATCTAGTTGTGTGAGTGGTTATTGAAGTTTGTATTCCTATGTTGAAATACCCTATTATGTCAAACATGATATTAGAGCTCGTTTGAAGACCTGCTCCCATTGTAGATCAAGATTTGAAGCCATTTTTCTGCACTTATGGTTTCTAATATTTCCATGCATTTCTGGGATGAGAGGACTATTTCATTGCATCCAGAGAACTTCTTTCAGTTAGAAATTTTTTCCGTTTCAATTGAATTTCAATTTTCCCAAGACACGACCATTTTAGTCAGATCTGAAGGTATACATCCTATATATGTCATTTTTGTTTTTAAATATAGAGTTAATATTTCATTTTTTTGTTTTTTATTTCTAGGTTGCTACTCTTTCTAGTCTACATATTCTTTTTTCCATGCACTCTATGTGATCTTGGTAAATCAGAAACAGAACGGGAAGTGTTTTATTTTCTACATATTCTCTTTTCCTTGCACTATATGCAAGCCTAGCAAATACAAAATGGAGAGGAAAATTGCATTTTATGGGTAACCTAACTGAGATCTAATATGATTTTTGTTGAGATTTGGAATTTATTTTCCAAAACTTCACTTGTTTTTGCATGAGCACACAAAAAGGAAGGTTTTTTGGGTAAGCATGCACTTTGAGACATAATAACAACGATCTAGCCCCGTTGTTGTTGAGATTTGGAAAACGAATTCCAAAATTTCACTTTTTTTTTGTATGAAGACACAGAAAGGGAGGTTTTTTTAGGTAAGCATGAACTTTGAGGTAGAACAACAAAAACAACAACGTTGTCCTCCTTATTTACAATTTTTATGTGTTTTTCACTAGCTCACTTGGTTGAAAGTTGCTTTATGTAATAAGAGGTCTTGAGTTAAAATATCTTTTCAAGTTAATTTTTGAAAAATTTCATGCATTCATTGTAAAGTGCATTGCACTTGAATTATAAATGTGAATCACTATGTTTTTTTTACATGCAACTTTAATTTATAAAGTAACTTCATTGTAAAATTGATTCTCACTTTTTCTATAAAAGTGTGTCACTTCATAAGTAACTTATTTGTAAAAGTTATCTTATAGGAAAAGTTAAAGAAGGAAATGAATTTTGTGCATCCATCACCACATGAGTCGAATTCTACCTAGCACGTGGCGCTTTGGTCACCATTTATCCATTTTTTTAAAATGGCATAACTTTCACATCTGAAGTCCATTTTCAATGTCGTTTTCTTATTAAATAGCCTATTTTTTTAAGATATTTCCATCCATATAGTCAGTTTCATCTTTTGAATCCATATTATTTGCATATTTTAATATGTCTACTCCAAGTGATCTTTTTCTTTTCAATACTAACTACTTTTATAGAAATCCCATATGGAGTATGTACTAAAAAGTAAAGGATTGTACATGATTACCTTGGGAAAAGAACAAACTCTCATTGATGGTGAAAAGAAATACAAATGGGATAATAGGAATGAGGAAGAACATGGACTAATCAAAATGTTCATCTCTCTTGATTTAAGGTTTCACCTTCAAGGAATTGATGACCCAGATGAAGCTTGGGATAAGATTGAAGTTGTGTTTGGTAAACAAAATGTGATTCGATCTCACAATATTTAAAATCAGTGAATGACTTTAAGTCCCAATGATTTTCCTTGAATCATTGAAGATTATTTGTCTAAGTTCAAAACACTTAGAGTTTAAAATAGATCTGGAGGATGACCGATGCATATATTTTATTCTTTCTAAGCTTGGTAGTGCATATTATGTTTTTGTATCTACCTTCTATACCACCAGAGAAGTTTCGGGGAGTGCTTATAAAGAATCCACTCTTGAGTCTTTTCTTTTATTCTCTGATTAGAGAGAAATATAAGATTTTGCAACTTGGAGTGATCAATACTACAAGTAAATCTAACAAATCCTTAGTGGCTTAACAAAAAGATAAATCCAAGCATCTCAAGTAGCAACATCATTGGAACAATAAGAAAAATAAGGGTCCTAAACCCTCTCAACCAGCTTATAATCCTAATGGTGACAAAGGAGAAAAATACAAAAGTAAGAAGATTGACAGGCATTACAACTTTTATGGGAGAGATGTCCATGTGGAGTCTATATGTTTTAAAAATATGGAAGCCTTAGTAGTAATGATGGAGAGATTCACTTTATTCATCTAGTTTCCCCTTCAATGCAACTTCTACTTATTCTTTTAATGAGTGGCTTATTGATTATGGAGCCTCCTATCATATGGCTAAGGATAAAGCCATTTTTTCTCCTTCTCATGAATGTGACAACAAACAAATATTATTATATATCTCTAAGTGTTGTAGGGTATAGAATAGTTCAAGTAGATAATGGTCATTTCAATTATGTATTATGTGTTCCAAGTCTTTCCTGCAACCTTCTACTAGTGTATCAAATAACTCATTCAGATGAAGGTAAAACTATAGAGTTTTCACCTCACCAAGTTGTAATCAAGCATTTAAAAGATCCTAAGCATGTCCTAGCAACTGGAATTGTTGATGATATTTCGAGGTTGTACGAATATGAAAACTTTGGGTCATCATATTTTCTATAAATTTTTGTTTCTCATAGTGATGACTTGAAAAACATTTGGCATGAGTGGTTTGGTCATCTAAACTATTTTTCATTGCAACAACTATGTAATCAACATATGGTGATTGGTATTTGTCTCGTATGTTGCATAGGTGTTGTTTGTTTAAGTAGTGTTCTTGGAAAACATCATCAGAATATTTTTGACAAACATGCCTTTTGGCATGCCTTGGCCCCTTTGTAGCTTGTTCACAATAATTTTTGTGGTCCTCTTTCTTATCCTTGTTTCTCTGGGTGCAAGTACTTCTTAAATTTGATTGATGACTTCTCCAGGCACACTTGGGTTTACTTCTTAAAACTCAAGAGTGACGTTTTTGACAAGTTTTTGGCCTACAAGGCCCTTGTAGAAAAACAATCTAGACATCAACTTCAACGATTAAAAATAGATAATGGAGATGAATATGTGAACAACAAATTTATAAGTTATTGGACTGCATAGAGCATTTAAATACAACATATTATTACATATACACAACAACAAAATGTTTTTGTTGAGAGAAAGAATCACACATTAAATAAAAATGGCTAATTATATGATCCAATCTAAGAGATTAAGTCTTCATTATTGGGTGGAAACCATCTACTGTGAAAATTACATAGTAAATCTCATTCCCACGAAGGCTTTAAAAAACATAGCATTGGAAGAAGCATGGACTAAAATTAATCTAGATGTAAGCCACTTCTGTGTATTTGGTAGTATAGCATGGGCTCACGTTCCTCATGAGAAAAGGAAAGCATTGTAGCCTAAAAGTGAGAAGTGCATTTTTGTTGGATATTTTGAAGATGTCAAAGGCTATCAACTTCTTCAACCTCATTCCAATGAAATTATTTAAATTTGATGAAAATATCTTGGCTCCTAAGCCTAATTCAATGTTTGTTCCATATTCATCTTGTGATCCATCTTCAACATTTGTGCTATATTATGCTCCTATGCTTATTTCTTCTTTAGATGATGATAGTGAGGATGAAAATGCACCTCCTCCTGCTCACCTTCCTCTATATGATTCCATTGAATATGAATCATCACCAACACCACGGCTTCCTATATGGGTTTGTTTAACATGAGAAACAATTGGCGATATTGCTAGTTATCCTAGAGATAATTGTTGGACATGTTCACAATTCTAGTGAGCCTCTTATCTTTTGGCTCAAGTTTCAGAGACTCATGATCCAAGAACATTTTTAGAAGCTTTTGGACATCCAGATTGTGACACAACAATGAATGAATAATATCATTCCTTAATGGAAAATGATACTTGGGATCTTGTACCTCTTCTGAAAGGAAGAAAACTTGTGAGATGTAAATGGGTGTATAGAACTAAGTATGCATCAGTTGGAAGTGTCGAAAGACACAAATCCTAGTTAATTACCAAAGGATTCTCTTAAGTTGAAGGAATTGACTATAATGAAACATTTCCTCCCATAGCCAAAATAAATTCCATCCACCTTGTTCTATCCCTTGTTGCCTCACATAAATGGGAGGTCCATTAGATGGATGTTAAATCTTCCTTCTTACATGGGAATTTTGTAAGAAGAAATATACATGGAACAACCTCTTGGATATGTCCAATGTCTCTATCTTTTTTTGTCGCCTCAAGAAATATCTTTATGGTATTAAGAAAGCTCCTCAAGCTTGGTATGCCAAAATTGATAGCTTTCTTCTTGACACTAGCTTTCCTATATGTCATTATGGCCCTAATGTATATACCAAGAAAGTAGGAAGCCATCTCATAATACTTGTTCTTTATGTTGATGACATTATCCTCACTGGTAGTGATGTTAAAATTTTAACCCATGTGAAAATCATCCTTAAAAAAAAGTTTGAAATGATAGGCTCGGGCTATTTGCATTATTTCCTTGGCCTCCAAGTTTTAAAAACCAAGGAAGGAATTTTTCATTCCAGTATGGAGTCAAACTTGTTGCCACTTGTACTAGTCCTAAAGGTGATGCCACTTTGTACCATCGATTAGTTGGTATCCTCTTATATTTGACTCATAATATTTCCTTTGTTGTTGGTCTTCTTTCCCAATATATGAAAACACCCCATGAAACCCATTGGAAAGAAACAAAAATGATACTTCGGTATGTTTGTGATACAGATTAGTTTGGGATACATTACGATTCATGGGGACTCATTTATTGGTTGGTTTCACTGATTCAAATTAGACAAGTGACCTTGATTATCAAAATTCTATTGCAGATTATGTTTTCAACCTTGGTTTTGGACCTATGACTTGGGCTTGTAAGAAACAACAAACTATTGCTCTTTATTTAGGAGAAGAATAGTAATCAGCAATGGTTAATGCAAGTAAAGAATCCTTGTCACTTTGATATATCCTTTCAGAGTTTTAATTCCAACAGCATCATATGACCACCCTCTGGTGTGATAATCAAAGTGCCATCAAGCTCACAAGATATGCAATTCAACATTAGTGCAGAAAACACATCGAGCTACACATGAACTTCAAAATTCTCATTCATGATAGAGTTATTGAAGTGTTATTTTTCCCTACAGAAGATCAAGTTATAAACATTTTCACAAAGTCTCTTATAGAAGCAAAGTTTTCTAAACTTTGATTTACGTTGAGAGTTCAAGAAGTTGTCATTAAGGGGGGATAAGTTACAACACTTCCTTCCTTCTCCTATTGTGTCTCCTTTGTAAATCCTTCAATCATATCCCAAGTTTTTATTAAGGGGGGATTTTAGGATATTTATGCACTTAGGAGTTAGTTAAGATCAACTTGCTCTAAAGTGTCTTTAGGTAAAAGTGTGTTTATTTAGTATGAATTTTTAGTTATATAATCTAATGGTCATTATATGTTCTAGACATATAGTGATATGACAACTCATATTCTCCTTGATCTTAACAACTACATTGATCTGTGACTTAACACCTAATTGGTCCATGATATCTATCTAAAAAGCCTGAGGGTCATTTGTTGATGATCGATTGTCAGAAACTCTCTTGTAAAATATTTTTCTTTTGCATTAATATATTTTTTGAAGTGACCATGTTGGCTAGGGTCATGGATTGTTTCCCTCTTCGAGGGTTTTAACCATGTGAAAACATTGGTGCATTGATATTTGATCTGGTTGTGTGAGTGGTTACTGAAGATGTTCATCTTGTGTTGGAATATCCTCTGTTATGTCGAACAAAATTTTGTAACCAAATCGAGTCCTCCATGATGTAGTTAGAGGAACACAAAATATGGAAGGACATGATACGGTTAGAAAGGTCTTCTCTGGGTTTTCCTTCAAACTCATGGATGTTGGAAGGAAAATTTATTGGCATAGGGGGCCAAGTGGTGTCATGACATATGGGGTCATTAATCAACTAATTGAGGTCAAGTAGGTTCAACCTCGCCATGAAAGGAACATAAGGTTAAGTGGTGGGTTGATTAGCATTAGTTCATGGGTTGGATCTAGCCACTGTGAAACTAGGAGATGAAGGACCTAAGGGTGGTGTGGAACCAAGATTGGATGGACCAATAAATCTCAAAGGAGAAGGGGGTTCTAAGTTAGATGAGATAGAACTTGAGAGAAGGTTCTGGTGAGAGGTCTTATTGCGACGATTGAAGAGTATTCTACATTAGATGTGGAACTCAAGTAAAAGGTATTGTAGCCTACGAGACTATTTCCTATGGGGAGCTACGTTGTTCAAAGAGGAGTATATCTCACTTGTGCAAAACTAATCAAAAGTTGGGATTAATTTTTTTTTCTGTTATAGGTTAATTTTATGTCTGAGATTAACGGATTGAACCAAGAATAAAAATTAGGTGTGCTTTGTGTGTTGGTGGTTGTGTGACAAACTAACTATTGAAATTAAAATGATGAAAAAGAAATGGAAAAAAAATACTTAAATGAAATTTTGACAAATGCAAGTAAATAAACCAAAGTACTAGGTGTTGACTTCTGTTTTGATTTAAACAGAAATTACGCCCATACAAAGTCAAAAATATGAAACAACAAACACTTTCCCAAATGATGCACTCAAATTTGTAAGGAAAATCCCTATTGGAAAGTAAACATTAGGGTCCTAGGTGGCCTTTTATTTTCACTAAGGGATGGCATACAAATCTAAAATACAAAGGTATTATTATAATAACAAAATAATGCAGCTTGTGGTTGTAATGAATAGCAAGAAAACTAAGCAATGAAGCCTAGCTCAAATGCCATAACCTATATGCTCTTTTCTTTTGTTTTTTCAATATAAAATGGTATGAAATTCAAATGGAATGAACCAATAGGTATGTACAACAACTGAAATAAAAATATAAAACATGTTTATGGGGTGAAAAGTATTGAAACCCCCTTGGGGTTTGTTCCTCAATCCCTTGGATTTGAGAGGGTTTTTAATCCTAACAATAGACTAACAAAGAAATGGGTGCCTACATGCCTTGAAAAGTAGGTAAAACAACCTAAAAAAACATGAGAAACTAAAAAAAAAAATGAAAATTTTGCAAGTGCAGAAAAGTACTTAGAAAAGTGCATTGACCAGTGTAGAAACAGTGGGGGTTTCCTTCATTGACCAACACAGATATTTCTCCAAAAATTTCATTGACCAATGCACTAATTTCCCACAAAAAGTGTGTTCGTTCCTAGGGATTAATCTAAAGTTGTGGCCTCATCTCCCAAGGGTTTCTAAGTGGTTTTCCTACACCTATAAACTATTGAGTAAAACAGAAAGACACGTAATGTTAAAAACCCTCAAAAAAATCATTAAAACCAAATTAAAATGGTAAAAATAACCATTTACTACATGCCCACAACCAAGGAACTTGAGATTGGCTCAAATCCCCAGTGTAATAGCCATTATGTTGGTGTGAATTTGAAGAAATGGTGAGCAAATTAGAAAATGATGTGGTTGTAACAAAGCTACAGAAAAATGGGGTTAGAAAAACAAAAACCTTATTTTTCTATGAAACAAATCTATTCTAAGATATCTTCTATTCAGTAAGAATAAAATACATGCAAAAGAAAATAGACATGAACAATAATACATTCAAAGAATAAATAAAATACCATACTTAATGAACATGGAATATATGAATATGTTTGTGGAGATGTCTCTTGAATACCTAGATCCTTTGGCCACCTCCCCTTGGGAGGGTTATTTTCTTTCGAAAGTGTGTGGTTGTGTTTGTTGCTCCTTTCCTCCTCTAGTTGTAGATGGTTGTTGTAGTTATGGCACTAGGGAAAATGCTACAATGAGGGAAAATGAGAGAAAAATGAGAGTGAGAGGGGGGGAAATGGATGGAGGATAACATGTGTGTAATGTGTACTGTTAATGCATCTAACCATGAAAATGGAGAAAACCTATTGAATTTATAAGAAAAACAATGGTTATCTTTGATAGGGTTAAAATAATAAAACATGACTATTTGACCAAGTCAAGTTTAACCATTACTTCAATATTTTGGTTTTTTTATGTATTCAAGAGGAAAAAGTTATAAAAGTGTTTTATAACTTTTATTAAATGAAAATAACTTTAGGAAAAGTGGTTTCCTAAGTTATTTTAGTGGGAATGACTAAAAGTGGGTGCAAACATGGATACCCATACTATACATGGTGTATTTCGGTAAGCCTAGCCATTTGGTGTAGATGAGCAACTTTTGGGTGATAATAATGTAAGTGACTAATAAAACAATAGTTAGGTAAAAATTAAATAAGGAAGTTGCATTGTAATGGTAACTTAACTACTTAGTCATTGACATAAAAGGGTATCAACCCCATTGTGTCAAATGACTTCTTTGTAGTAAACCATATGTTTTAGATGAGTCCAGAGTCCATTTCTTCATGTCTAAATATTTCTTACTTGAGTCCATATCTTTGATCTTGTCTGTTTAGAAAAATAATATGGTATCATATAAGGAAGATCTAGAATTTGACTTGATCCAAATTTGAAGTATTTGTTGAATCTCAGTTTGTTCATTTTTTTTAAAGACTATTAAAAAGTTATGGAATTTTTTTGAAGGAATTCATAGTATAAAATACCAATTATGAAATACATGTCATGATTAGAAGGCCCTCTCCCTGTCGGTATTTATTCTATTTCTCACCCTCTCCAAGAACAAATATTCACACTAAATTTCCTCGCTAAGGGAAATATCATAAGAAATCCCCACCAACCACAACCTCATGGTCTCATGGTTTCACAGTCTCACCCACCAACCACAGGAAGGAAACCACAACATGACTATCTCAAATCGGATAATAATTATATAAGAAGGAGGACGACATCAACAACTAGAGAGAACTTCCTCAACATTTTGGTTAAGAAGAAGAACCCTTATTCATAGTCATAGCCATTATGCCCCCACTAAAGGTTGAGCATCCAAAGCACCTACGAGCTCATTTTGAAATGTTTCATTATTATAATCCTTAAGATGAAATCCACATAAGTGATTTTTTTATGTTGTGTCTGGGCAATTGTTTGGTTTGAAAATACATTATATGAATTTGATCCCTTTTTGTTTTGTCCCTCCACCCTCAATATTTTCTTCTTTAAAAATAAAAATTAATTAAAACAAAAGTACACTTTAATTCCATAGTGAATAAGTGTATTTGTGAGATGGATAATCCATAGGCCTATCATTTATGGATCAAAAACACTTATAATATGCATTCATGAATTGATTACATACGTTTCATGTTGGATTACTGAGAGGGGGGATGAATCAGTAATAGAGCAATTTAATCCTTTTTAACCATATAATCCA
>CBVK0101779730.1:0-12900 GCA_900067695.1 Picea abies | reverse complement strand
GAAACCCAATGCAGGAGAAAACCACATAACATCTTTCTTTATGTTCTTCTGCCAACACCAACTTACAATTTACAATTATTCATCTTGACAAGCACCACATGTCACAAATGAGGACACCAATCCTCTCAAGAACCAACTTGTCGTAAACAATGAGGACACCAATCCTCTCAGGCACCAACCTGTCGCAAACAATGAGGACGCCAATACTCTCAGGCACCAACCTGTCGTAGATAATGAGGACACCAATCCTCAGTGAGCTTCAACTCACCTGATCTGGATTATCTTGAGAATGATATGAAGGCCGAAATATAACAGAGATATAACAAGTAAATAAACGGATATATGTCATGGAACACAGTAATATAGTGAAACTCAGATTCTATGAATGACTGTCTGAAAATACAAAAGACTGTAAAATGAAAAAGCACACAATCTAGCTAGAATGGTGGTAGCTTATCTCTTAGAAGAGATCTGTCGGCTACGCTCATTCGCAAGAAGCTAATTGCAATGAGGCTCCAAAGGAATTTGTAAGACAAAGAATAATTGACAAAACCGTAAACATCCAAAACCCTAACCTCAAGAGATGAAATGCCAAAAGGTTTGTGGGCCTCGATGGGGGTAGTTGATACACCAACTTTCCGAGGGTGTAACTTTTGCATACGATCTCCATTTGGGGTGTTCGATACCTCGATAGAAAGGTCTAGATAAGGAGTACACATTCTGGGGCCTAGATGATGCCTCCAAATATTTTTCTAGGCGTGGTCGTGCCCAAAAAATGTTGTTTAAGGCTTCAAAGTGGCCCTAGAAGTCTAGGACCCGAAAAAAAGTGTAGAAAAACTGCCAAAATGGAAAATTGTGCTTTGAGCCAATGGAATAGGTGGGTGGCCACCAATGCCCACCTAGATCGTCACCCTAGCACCACCCTACCACCCTGAATTCAATTTAAAATTGATTTTACAAAACTGGACCTTTCTCTACAAAAATTAATCTGATATGTCTCCAGTTTGGTTTTGTTGAACAATTACATGTCCTTTTTCTTCTCTTTACATCCAAGCATAGATCAAACAGAGTGCATCCTTATTTTTAATATTTTTTCTTGAGCTCCCCTTCCTATATGTGGATGCATAACATTTACATTGTGGACATATTTTGACTAGATCAAACTCTTTTCAACTACACTTCTATCTAAATAAAGTATGTGGACTCACGACTGTTACATTGGGGACATATTTTGACCAGATCAAACTCCTGTCAGTTACACTTTTGTCTAAATAAAGTATGTGGATGCATGATAGTTACATTGTAGACATATTTTGGCCAGATCAAACTCATGTTACAGCTGGACATTCTTTGACTGAATCAAACAGACCAAATATTCCTACTAATGAGCTCCAACTCATCTCAGCAATAGAACTTAGTCTTATCATAGCATCTTCTCATGCATGACGCATCAACTCACATTTTGGTCTATAGAGAATCTAATGTGTAGATATAATAAGATCCTAGAGCTCAAGTCACAAGTCTTCATCATGTCGCACTTACCCTGCAGTGCACTCACCCAGTCACTCTATTCATCCTGTTGCATTCCACCATGTCACTTGTCGCACAATATTTGTTTCATCACACTCTATTGCATCATTCGTCGCATTGGCTCAAGGTGCCCTGCAGAGTTTCTTCTGCACAATCTTCCACACAATCTGTCGCAATCCATTTCATCACACTAGTTTCGTCTTGACACACTCCACTACACTGTTCATCACACTAGTTTAAAGAACCCTACAGATTTTCTTCTGCGCCATTGATCCTTCTGTGCATTTCTATTTTCATCCTTTCACAACTTCCTCTGTCTGTGCACTATAGTTTGTGCCATTGATCCTTTTGTCCTTCGATCCTTAAACACACTTCTTCTGTCTATTATTGCGTTATAACTGACCATGTCCATGACCAATTTGACATTGATGACAACATATGTGCAACAAACTCCCCTTTTGTCATTGATGGCAACCAAAAGAGCTTTCATCTTTGTTCTGAAAGGTGATTGACCATGCAGTGGCCTTTATGTTGAGCTACTCCCTTTCAATGTGCACAACTGCCAAATCAATATGCTAAACTGCTTGGCCTTTCAATGTGCGCAACTGCCAAATCAATATGCTAAACTGCTTGGCCTTTCAATATGCATCAACATCAAGCTTATGCTAAACTGCTCCCCCTTTCAATGTGCATCAACATCAAGCTTTTGTTATTCTCCCCCTTTGAAAACAATGACAAAGAGAATCTTTGGATATTATTTCAGCCAAGCCTCGTTGCATGCACAAAACCATCCTTAAACATAATACCATTGATGGCCATTGCAACATTCAACTACATGCATCTCCACAAAAACAAACTTCTCCTTGATACAACAACAAGTGGGGCACTTTTCGAAGTAGTGAATTGTGTTCTTTATTGAAGAAAGTAAGATGAGATCACCCCCAACTTCTGTCTGAGATGCTCAAAGGGTTCTCTAGGTAGTGTCTTTGTAAAAATATCAACAATCTACATTTTGGAGGGAACATACTCTAATTTGACCACTTGATCCTGAACCTATTCTCAAGGAAAATGATATTTGATCAGTATGTGCTTAGTCTTAGAGTGTTGAACATGGATTTTAGAGAGATTAATAGCATGAGTATTGTCACACATGATGGAGACAGGTTGATCACAGGGAACTTGAATATCCTTGAGATTGGTTCCACAACACTTGAGTACAATAGGATGTTGCAGCTATATATTTAGCTTCAGGTGTAGAGAGAGAAATGGAAGTTTGTTTCTTGCTGAGCCAGGACACTAAACAACTGCCAAGGAAAAATGTGCTTCCACTAGTGATTTTTCTATCATCAATACTTCTTGCCCAGTCTGCATCAATATAAGATTTGAGAACAAGGTTTGTGTCTTTTAGATTCCACAAGCCATAATCAACAGTGCCTTGCAAGTATATAAATATTCTTTTAACTACAAGAACATTAGTTTCCTTAGTATTCGCTTGAAATATGCCTACCAAACCAATTGCTTGTATGATGTCAGGCCATTAAGTTGTGAGATAGCGTAAATTATATATTGTAGACCTGTAGATGGTTTGATCTATTTCTGGAGCATCATCATCTTTGTTGAGTTTGCAACTAATAGTCATAGGAGTGCTCACTGGGGCACAATTTTCCATGCCAAACTTCTTCAAGATTTCCTTGAGATGTTTACTTTGAGAAATTAAAATTCCTCTTTCCGATTGATGAATCTGTAGACCAAGAAAGAAGGAGATTTCTACTAACATGGACATCTCAAAATCTTGTTGCATTGCAGTTGCAAACTTCTTACTCATTAGTTCAATATTACTACCAAAAATAATATCATCAACTTTGGAGCATCATTTTGAGTTGGTTATTGGGTTCCAAAATCTTCCATGAGGAGTTCACATGAGCACTTCAACATGGGACTTGGGCTTACAATGGTGGTTGGACTACTTCAACATGGTGGCTTTACTTTCTACATGGGACCTTGGTTCTCTAGCCTTATTTAGCATTATGGTCCACAATTATCCATGGGACCCTAGTATATAGTTTTACATCAAGCGTTGAGGACAACGCTTTCATAGGGGGGGTGGAATGTTAGGTAGGTAGCTAGAGAGGTAGTAGTGGGGGCCTAGAGGGACCATAGTGATAATAGTGGAGGCCATTCAATGTAAGGTGGACTGGGTCCACTATATTATTAAATAAGACCCACTATGGTAGTTAGATATAGTAAATGGGTAGTTAGATATAATAAATTTAAGAGGACTTCTTAGAAGATTCTACTTCTAGAAGATTCCTCCTCTAGAATGTTCTTAGGTGATGGTAGCACTAATAAAGGGGTTCAAGCAATGTAATGGGACATGAAGATAAGTATTATATTTGGAGCAGTAGCTCAATAGGAGGAAGCCCCCTCGAAGAAGCAAGTGAACAGGAGAGGATCCCTTCCATAATAGGATCCATTGTATGGTGTTGCCCTACCTCAAGGGTTTTCTTATAATCAAAGTGTGGTTCTTCTATATTGTTCTCTGAATATTTGTGGTGTTTATGTATGAAAGTATTTGGTTCTTAACAATGTATAAGTTGTTATTAGTTGTTCCCTTTTTAAAACTTTGCTGGTGCAGATACTTGTCGAGTCTGTAATACCAAGCTCTTAGAGCCTGTTTTAGTCCATACAGAGCTTTCTTTATTTGTCAGCATAATATTTTTTGTCAATTAGTAGAAAACCTTCTAGTTTCTCCTCATAAACTTCTTCCTCGAGGTCACCATTCAAAAATGTTGATTTGACATCCATCTAGTAGACTTTGAATTTTTTGTAGCGTGCAAAAGCCAAAAACATCCTGATAGATTCAATTATTGCAACAGGGGCAAAAGTTTCTTTAAATTCCACTCCTTCGACTTGAGCATACCCTTTGCATACCAATATCGCATTGTTTATGACTATTTGTCCATCTTCATTTAACTTGTTTCTGTATACCCATTTAGTGCCAATTACCTTCTTGTCATTTGGTCTTGGGACAAGATCCCAAGTCTCATTTTTATCTATTTGGTCTAGTTCTTCATTCATGGCTTTGACCCAATAGTCATCGTGACTTTCTTACATAAAATTGTGTGGTTCACTTATGGATAGCAATGAAAAATTTGCAAAGCCAATTGTATCTATAAGTTTTCTTCTAGTTTGTACACTTGCTTTCTTGTTTCCAAGAATCTGACTTTCTGGATGATGTTTTTGAACACATCTTGATGGGGTCTTTGGTTGTGATGTCTCCATTCTCTCTTCTTCCTCGGAATACGCTTGTTCCTGATACTCGTGCATTCCATCTCCTCATGGTTCATCATATGACTGATCATGGTGTTGGTGCCTCTCTAGATGAATTGGTCGCTCATCTACCTTTACATTTATACTTTCAACTATTTTGTGGAGTATTTTGTTGTAGAACTTGTATCCTTTACTTTTGGAGGAGTATCCTAACAAGATACCTTTTCCAGCTCTAGAATCAAACTTACCTAAGTTGTCTTCATTTCTTTTAATGTGGCATTTTCTTCCAAAAACTTTGAAGTGTTTTATTGATGTTGGTTTGCCATGCCATAGCTCATAAGGGGTTTTATTATTGTTTACTCTTATGTGCATTTTAGTGAGAATTTTAACAACAATTTGAACAACTTCTCCCCAAGACGTTTTAGGTCCTTCTGATTCTTCAAGCATGGCCCTGGTCATTTCTTGAATTGTTATGTTCATCCTTTCTACTACTCCATTCTACTGAGGGGTTCTGGCAATAGCAAATTGTCTCTTGATCCCATGCTTTTCACAATAACTATCGAATTTATCAGATGTGAATTCTCCTCCTCTGTTTGATCTTAAACACTGTATTTCTAAATCCATTTCATTTTCTACCCATGCTTTGAAGATTTTGAATCTTTTAAAAGCCTCAAATTTATGCTTCAATAATTCAACCCAAGTCATTTTGGTATAATCATCAATTAACAAAATGAAATATCTTTCACCTCGAGGTGATTGTGTACTAGTGGGGCCACAAAGATCTATAGGAATCAGCTCAAGAGGTCAAGTGGTGGATTGTTCTCTTTCCTTGAATTGAACTCTTGACTGCTTTCCAAACTGACATGACTTACATACAATATTCTCAAGTTTGGAAATTTTGGACATATCTCTCACAATATATTTTCTTCCTAACTTAACAAGCTGATTAAAACTAAGATGGCCAAGTATTTTGTGCCAAAGCCAACTCTCATCAGTTTTAGCAATGCAACACTTTTCTTTGCATTCTTCTAGAACATACACCTTTCCGAAAGTTTTGACTGCCTTGACAATAGTCTTTCATGTATTCGCATCCATTACTTTACAACCTTTTGAATGAAAGAGAACATTGTATGAAAGAGAACATCGTGTCCTTGGTCACACATTTGACTTACACTCAACACGTTATGTTTTAGACCATCTACATACAACACATTCTGTGCTTTGGTATTTCCCTTCTTATCTTCATCTAGTACAACAATTCCTTTTCCTCTAATTATAGCTGGAGCATTGTTTCCAAAAGTAACATTACCACCTTTTTCTTCAGTTAGGAATTCAAACTTACTCTTGTTTCATGTCATGTGCTTGGAGCAGCCACTGCCAATATACCATTCATTTTCTTGATTTTTGGCATATATAGCCAGTCCACAATTTTCTTTGTTTTTTATTTTTCTTCCTCCAAACCTTGGTAAAATCTTCTTATCTGTCTTGCTTATAGATAGGCAGCATATTGCTTCTGCATTCACTTGCATTGTGTCCAGAATTATTGCATATGTGGCATTCGAGGTCATTTAGTAGAGGTTAGAAGGCATTTTGATACATATCCATTCGAGGTTTATTGAATCTCATTCCTACATTTATGTTATGTCTAAAAGTCCTGCAACTCACAGCCTTATGTCCAAAGGTACCACAAGAGAAAAAATATCCATAGAAAAAAATCGGAAGCCTTGGAATGAAAAACTTACTTGTAGGAATCGTTTTTTGTTTGTTAGCTTGATAAGATTTGGGCACCTATTGCTTCCTTTCTTCATATTTGTTTGCATGGTTGGGTTGATCCAGTTCTGACTGTTTCTTCTTATCATATTTTGATTTGGTAGGTTGTTTGTTGTTTCCCTTGAGAGAATTTGCATAACTTGTAGGCTTCTCACTAGTTGACATGCTGGTGCTTGATTCACCCTTGATAATTTTCAGACTTTCCTTATATCTTAGCCCTGTCTTTTCATCTGGTGATCTCTAATTGTTTAGAATTTTATCTAAAGTTTCAACTCCTTTCATGAATTTCAATTGAGTCTTGGACTTCTATAGATATTTTCTTGAGGACATTATTTATGCTTCTAGTTTGTCACAGATGGTCTCCTTTTCTTTTATTTGATTCATCAATATTTCTTCCCTTATTTTGGCCTCTTATAGTTGAATTTTTCAAGATGACTATATCTTCGTTGATCTGATTGTATTTTTATTTATAAAACTGTAACTGTTCTTTTCTTAGTCTATTCTTTTTCTTGAGTTGGCAGATTTCCTCCAAAGCACTAATGAGTTCTCCTTCCATGTCTACTACAACTTCACACTCTTCAATGTCTACTTTTTCTTCATTAGATGTGTGTTGCTCCAAATCCATGAGAAGTTTTTCTTCTTGAATTGTATCTGGCTCATATTCTTCTTCTTCAGTATCTGAAGAGTTGTTGCTATCCTCTTTTGAATAAAAATTTGTTCCTTTTAAAATATTTTTTCTTTTTAGACTCCCTAGGTTTATTCTTGCCTTTTCTTTCTTTTTCATTGGTGTTGTTTTCTTTGAAGGGACATTTAGATGCAAAATGACCAACTTTAACACAATGAAAACATTTGAATGGTAACATACATTTATATTTTTTGGATCCCCTCTTTAGTTTCCTTACAAAGTTAGCTTCCTCTTCATCTGATAAATGTCCTGATGAATTGACGATTTGACTAATGCCTTGAAGACTGCGTCCTTTGGATATGGTTGTTCTATCCTAGTCCTCATCTCATGAGCAGTTTCCATGAAACGTTTCCATAGTCAGTTTATCTAGTTCATGCATTTATTCTATAACAAAAACCTTTACATCAATTCTCGAGGGAAGAGATCTCAGTACCTTTTGAACTATTATAGTTTCTTCAATCTTCTCACTTAGCCCTTTCATAGTGTTTACAGTCTCATCTACTCTTAGAAAAAAACCTGCAACATTTTCATCTTCACTCATTCTTAGGCTTTCAAATTGCATTTTGTAAGCTTGAAGTTTGGCCAACTTTACTTTCTCATCTCCTTCATAATTGTTTACTAGTTTGTCCCATATTTCCTTTGCAGATTCCAACTGCATTACTTTGACAAATTGTGTTTCTACAAGTCCTCCTTGGATGGAATTCATAGCTCTTGCATTACTGTAGTAATTTTTCTTACCAACTTCATTAGTTGGAAAAGTAGTTGGGATTTTATAACCATCTAACATAATGTACCAAATTTCATACCAAGAGACATCAAGTAGGCCTTCATTTTGATTCTCCAAAATGCAAAATTTATTCCATTGAACAGAGGAGGTCTGGTTGAAGAAGAAAAATAATCTTGACTTGACATACTTTCTGTGTGATTTTCCTTCCAGTTGTTAGGTTGTTATTGAAGGTGCCTGCGCTCTGATACCAATTGTTATGACTTACAACAATATTAAGAGGGTGCGGGGGAGGGGGAATCAATAATGTATCAGATTTTTCACTTTTCTTTCCTTTCAAGAAATTAAAGTTATTTAGAAGTGCTTAGTTAATGTAGAACACAAAACACAACAAAAGAAATACATTACACCATAGTTTTACGTGGAAATATAATGCAGGAGAAAACCACATAACATCTTTCTTTATGTTCTTCTATAAGCACCAACTTACAATTTACAATTATTCAACTTGACAGGAACCCACCTGAAGCACCAACTTACAATTTACAATTATTCAACTTGACAGGAACCCACCTGTCACAAATGATGACACCAATCCTCTCAGGCATGAACCTGTCACAAACAATGAGGACACCAATCCTCTTAGGCACCAACCAGTCATAAACAACGAGGACACAAATCCTCTTAGGAACCATCCTGTCACAGATAATGAGGACACCTATCCATAGTGAGCTTCAACTCACCCTAGCACCACCCTGCCACCCTGAATTCAGTTTGAAAATATTTTTACAGAACTGGACCTTTCTCTACAAAAATTAATCTGATATCTCTCCAGTTCAGTTTCGTTGAATAGTTACATGTCCTTTTTCTTCTCTTTACATCTGTGCATTGATCAAATAGATCACATCCTTATTTATAATGTTTTTTCCTGAGTCCCCCTTCCTGTATGTGGACACATAAAAATTACACTGTGGACATATTTTGACCAAATCAAACTCTTGTCAGTTACACTTACGTCTAAATAAAGTATGTGGACTCGTGAAAATTACATTATGGACACATTTTGACCAGATCAAACTCCTGTTAGTTACACTTTTGTCCGAATAAAGTATTTGGATGCATGACAGTTACATTGTAGACATATTTTGACCAAATCAAACTCTTGTTACAACTAGACATTCTTTGACTGAATAAAATAGACCAAATCTTCTTACGAATGAGCTCCAACTCATCTCAGCAACAAAACTTAGTCTTATCATAGGATCTCCTCATAAATGATGCAACAACTCACATTTTGGTCTATAGAGCATCTACTGTGTAGATAGAATAAGAGCCTAAAGCTCAAGTCACAAGTCTTCATCATGTTGCACTTGCCATGCCGTGCGCTCACCTAGTCACTCTGTTCATCCCGTCGCTTGTCAAACAGGCTTTGTTTCATCACACTCTATTGCACCATTCATCACACTCTATTGTTCATCACACTCTATTGCACCATTCATCACACTCTATTGTGCCATTCATCACATTGGCTCAAGGTGCCCTGCAGAGATTCTTCTACACAATCTTCCACACAATTTGTCATAGTCCATTCCATTGCACTAGTTTCATCTCGACACACTCCATTGCACCATTCATCGCACTAGTTCAAAGCACCCTGCAATTTTTCTTCTACATTATTGATCATTTCGTCCTTTGATCCTTCTGCGCACTTTTGTTTTCATCCTTTCACGACTTTCTATGTATGTGGATTGTACTTTGTGCCATACTTTTTGCGCCATTGATACTTTCATCCTTCGATCCTTCCACACACTTCTTTTGTCTGTTATTGCACTATAACTGACCATGTCCATGACCACTTTGAAATCAATGACAACATATGTGCAATATAACTCTCTGTAACTAAGTTGCAGAGTTTGAGTAATTTCTATCTACTCAACTAAGCAACCTTATGAGTTCTTTTGAAACTCAAAAGCATCAGATAGAAGCAGTGGAATTAGATTGCTAGATACTTCGCGATTTAGCACTAGTGCATCATGTGAACTCTTTGACTATGGCTTCCAATAATAGAGACATGGAGAATTCTCTTCAAGCAACATTTAAAGAAGACGACTTGGTCCACCAACTAGCTAATCTGATGGATATTAAAGAACAATGCTCTCCAAATTTAGTTGAGGATCAAGAGGAAGTTGGAAGTGCCCCTAATGGTTAACACTCAATGTGTTTTTATGTTTTTTGTGTTTTAAGATCTTATGTTAGGTAGGCCACTTGCTAGCCTACTTGGAACTTGTATTTTTTAATCAACTTGAAGCTTTTTGTCACACTTAGAGAAAAGTGTCATTTTGAAAAAACCATGAAACTGCTCCATGTAATTTGTTGCATGCTTCGACTATGGATTATTTTTATCTAATATACATTATGTTTTGGTTAAAAAATAGAATTACTTCCAATCTTCTATGCGTTAATAGTTCTCATAGTTTTTTATTGTATTCTAAAGAAAAACCAAACTTATTCTCTATATAATTACTCCTCATTTGTAAAAATTGCTTAACACGCTGCATTGTCAGTTGTATTGTAGAATCATATTAGAGGGTAATGTGTATATTGTAATAATGATATATATGCTTTATCGTATTGATTGTAGTAAAATTTAATCACAATCAAGTTAATTATTCAAAGTTATGGAATAATTCAACAATGTTACATGGTAGCATTTTTTTTTGCAAGATTGAAGATGTTTTTATATATAAAAAAAAAAAAGTCGAGCCGAAGTAAAATGACACAGTAGATAGATACAAAATCCAACTCTATGTATAGAGAGTCTGGTATTATGAAACTATTCTCAAAAAAAACTTATTTTCTCCACATAGAGTTGAGCGGTACTACTATTGTACATTTTAATAAATTGTCCTAAAATCAAAATGCAACGAAAATACATGATTATACTTTAGATTCATTATCTGATATTGCCTTGATTTCTCCTTGGTTCGGTTTCTGGTCTTTGATCCCCATATATGCAATGTCTCTGTCTCTCGGGGTTTCATCTTGTCCTTCTGATGGTGAATCTACTATCAGTTATGAATTGGAACCAATATTTGAATGATGTGGCAAAGCATATGCTCTCAATTGGTGTCATTCAAGTTCCAAAGCCTCCACTTGTTGCATGAGTGTTCCCATGACTTGCTTTAAATTACCTGTCTCATTTTTTTCTTTCTCTAAATCTTCCACTCCCTGAAGTAGTGCCAAAATTACTTGTTCATGTCCATTCACCTTGGCACCTACTTGATTTACCTTGATGTCCACTTGAGAATAACTCAATCTGCTTCCCTCTTCCATGTCCTCATGACTTATTGTTTTTATTTTAATATCAAACCAAGATGGTTCCATTGTAAGCGAAGGTGCCTCTATTCTACACTAATCAGGAGTTTGCCATTGTATGTTTAAAACCCAAAATTTACTTATGTTTGATGAGAGCTTCCAATGCTTTCTTCCATAGCGACTTTGTTCTAGTATAGATGGAGTCATGTTCTTAAAACCAATAGTAGCCAAATGCAAAATAGTTGTAGTTTTCCTTAAAATTCCCACTACATAACTAATATTTGAGTGACAGGATGACAAGGGGGACCGAGTGATGATTTCAGTTGGGAAAGAGAAACACTAGTTGTAGACATAGGGAGAAATATTGAGGTGCAATTAGTTAGGGGAATTTAGAGTTCTTGAGATGCTTAGCCATGTAAAAGAAAACCCGAAGAGTTTTTTTCTAGTATGGCATTCCAAAGGGAGCTTGTGAAGGGAACGGTAACAATAGGTAGTGGAGACAGAGTCGGCTTGAAGATGTTTGAAAGGAATATTTGGTTGATTGAACCAATATGTTGATAATCCAAAAGTTTCCTTTAGGGTTCTTCAAAGGGAGCTTGTGAAGGGAACGGTAACAATAGGTAGTGGAGACAGAGTCGGCTTGAAGATGTTTGAAAGGAATATTTGGTTGATTGAACCAATATGTTGATAATCCAAAAGTTTCCTTTAGGGTTCTTGTACCTTGATACCAGATGCTAAGGGGAGGATGAATTCCTAAGGTATGAATAGCATAATTTTCCTTATCTGCCAAAACATAGAGACTGATATATACTTTATTGTTAGTGTAAAGAGGAATGATTTCTACCTTTGAGAGAGATGGATAAAAAGCTTGCACATTGTGATTCCTTCAATCCAAACCTGAAGAATATTGCAGAGCCAAATAATATTGTAATACTTGTCCATTATGCCAGACGCAGAAGAGCTTTTCTCACATGAACAATAATAAATATTGGAGTCGCATCGTAGTCCTTGGAGTTTGGTGGATTTATTAATCCAAGGCCACCTTCTCCCATTTTTCATTTCAATCATCATTGAGACATTTAAGGTATGGTATGGGGTTTCAATTCCCCATTAACCTTCATTTCACCTTTTCTTAAGGTGGATCCTTCCTTATCAAGTTGATCTGTCGCCAAGTTTAACTCCTTAAGGTGGATCCTTCCTTATCAAGTTGATCTGTCGCCAAGTTTAACTCCTGCTTGATATGAAACATAGCATAATTTTAGAATTGACAGAGAAGAGCCTAGATAAGTGTGAGAACACCCCTATATATATTGCTCCCTGCTATGTTTTGTTTGATAATTTCCCTTATGAGTATCATAGAGTCACCACATATTATTATTCTTCGAATCCTTTTAGAAGAGCCTACCTGATGCCTTTGTTGGAATATTCACTGATACTGAGAGGAGGGGTCAAATTAAACACCTTTTACCATTTTTTACCTTACGCATATCATGTAAACATTAACCATAACAATGCCATTCATCATCACAAAAAAACATATATAGAACACAATGATTTTTATGTGGAAACCCAAATGGGAGAAAACCACATAATGCTTTTCTTATAT
>CBVK0101779681.1:0-24734 GCA_900067695.1 Picea abies | reverse complement strand
CTCGCATGCCTATTCGACCCGAGAGTATACACCTTCACAAGAACAATCCAACAATGCTTCATCTCCCTCTCTGGGTCTCGGAAATAGGCTGGATCAGGAACTCTTAGAGCTCTGTAGCTGGTGCTAGACTCTCTCTGGGAGAAAGCCACTTCCCAGCAGACTCGCTCAACTGGAGAGAGTTTATCATAGGCCTGACAACCTGCCTCTTCTACCATAGGCCTGACAACCTGATTCTTCCACCAATTTCCAAATCAATTCCCACAATTTCAAGATAACAGCAATGGCATCAACATTTGGTCAACTCATAGATGATAGTAACAAAAACATCTTTCATCTAACTCACGTGTGACAACAACAATAGGAAAATGGGGAGTGTAAATAGGAAACAACAATAGGCCACTAAAACACAACACGGTTTAGGTAACGCCTGTTTTTAGGATGCGTGACAATAAATTCATGCAGAGGTCGAACATAGACTCAACAGTTTGGATAAAGGTGTATTGGTTCCTTAAGAAAACATCACAGACTTTGGTTTTCAAAGTTGCGTGAGGCTTCCAGAACTCAGACGTAGAGGTCCCTCGATTCAGACAGTGGAAGGCATAATGGAGGATGAATCCCCATCTCAACTCAATCCTTCGGTTAAATTTCATGTGCTTGGGCCAACACATGTCTCCCATGAGGCTGCATGTGCTCCATCGACATGCGTTCCCTTTTGCACACGTTCCCCCTTCCAGGAACTTAGGATAAAAAAAAAAACCATACATTTCACATAGATTTTGGAATAATAATACATTTTTATTCCCAAGGATTTAATCCCCTAAGATTAGCCCCTCTTTCCAACCTTTCATCCCCTTTTCCTTACCCACCTTGTGGAATATTAGTACCCCATCATTCTTTCTTCATGGTCAGTCGGCACGCAATGATGTTTATATTTTATTAATGATCTGCATAATTACATGTACAAAAATAGGCTCCTGGCCTTAACACTTAGGCTCTCGACCTAATAAACACATAAGCCTACCAGCTTATCAATACTTGGCTCACCAGCCTACATTACATGCTTTACAATTCATAATCATGATTACAACAGGGCTCATCCTTGGGGATATTACAGTATGATACATGCTTGAGGTACATTGTGGCACATGGTTTTGACATTTGGACATATGCTTTGAGGTACACCTTGGTGTTGTTACGGTACATTGGTTTGAAGCACATATTGGCTATATTGGTAACTAGTTTGGTATATTTCATGGTGATGATATCACATGCTTGAGGCACTTCATTGATTATATCCTATTGTATATGATGGCATGTGTATGAGCTACATTATTTGGTGCTTGGTTGAGGAACATCATTTACCACATATTTGATGCTCGGTACATGGTACATGGTGTTGGTATTATTGGTCTATTTAATTGTCAATTAAAACATCCAATTCATTTAATTGTCAACCTGGGGTAAATATTTTATCGCAAGGTTATTGTGAAATATATATGCAAGCATAACTCCTTAGATAACATTATCTGTGATCAAACTAATCAATACAATCCTCATAAAAGTGAAACAAAAACTATTAACCAACTCAATCTCAACCCATATTGATTGAAGGGTACCAAACCAATTTTCTTTTATTGAAAGAAAGGAACACAACACCACACCAACTAAATTTATTACAACAAGGGAAATAATAATGCTAAGGTAAAACAATTCTTATGAAAATACCCTACGGTTAATGAAAATAACTAGAGAGGAATAGGTTGTCCCACAAAAACCCACGATAGAAGAAGCTGCTATAGAATTCATTCCTACAATATTTTGTGGGTTTTTGTGGGACAACCTGTTTCTCTCTACGTTACGATTTTTCCTCTCCCCCATACTGAATTTTTTTTTGTCAATTGGAAGGCCAAGAAACAATGTTGTTCCAAGTAAATGTGCAACAATCCACCCTCCAAACTGAGGATGTTTCATGTCCTCATGCATCCCAATACCAATTTGAATGTTTCTTTCATTTTTCAATGCATAGTAACCAAAACCACAGTTCTTTCCCAACTGATGATGATGTTAAAATGTAACACTTATTTCCCAATAGCACCTTGAAATTTTTTCAAACAATGGATTCAAAAGTAGCCCTCACATGATTTTTATAAATTTTGGTGGAGTTGCAGCAGTGATGAGTTACAAAAAAATAAGGATTTGCAACAAGTGAGGTGTTGCAGCAAATGAGTTGCAATAAATGAAAGAGTTGTAGCAAATGAGGAGTTGCAATGCATGAAGGAGTTACAACAAAATGAGAATTTGGCAATTGATGCAAACAATAATCCAGAATGAGGAGATTTTGTTGGTGAGTGTATTGATCATCAACTAATGTATCTTCCTACCAAAAACCATAGAAACCTAATGTACAAATCCCAAGATATGACAAATAAGATGCTATAGGTGAGTAACAACAATTGTTGTAGGAGTAGAAGAAAACGTTTTAAACCATTTTCTCACAAACTACAAACTGGGTTTTGGTGAAATTTTGTAGGAATATTTGAAATATTCCAATGCTTCTTCATACCAAAAATGAGAGATACCCACATCATGGATTTCGAGGAAAAGAAAAATTGGATGTAGGTGATGATGCCTAATTTCTCAAAATTTATGAACTGGGTTGGTGACGATGCCTAATTTCTCAAAATTCCAAATCTTCTCCACACAAAATATCATAAATATCCACATCACATATTTCTAGAAAAATACAAATTGGTTGTAGGTGATGATGGGCATTTTCTTGAAAACCATGCATTGGATTGGGTTGAAACTTGTTGGGTTTTTTCGTCATAATATTATGCACCTTCTATCCAAAACTCACAAGAACCAATTCTCAGATCTCAAGATATTCTCAAATCATTTTCTGCACTCTATACAAAAACAAATGTGCATGAGAAAAAAACATGAATGGAAAAGGAGGAAACAAACCATTGTGCATAGTAACTCTTCCCCCAAACTGAAGAAATAACATGTCTGCATGCATCCATTATGTTTGAAGTAAAGAAAACAATGTGGTGACCATTGTTGTGTTAGAAAACATAAGTAGAGGTTGAACAAGTAGTTAGTATTCTATATCAATCTTAAGACTATCACCATTTCTGACACATTTTTCCGAACATCAAAAGAACACCAATTGCTTTAGGCATGTTATAAAAAGTCATTTGCTACTATCAATGATCATTCTTCCAATTGTTGTGTATGGGTAGGGCTACCTCAAAAGAATGTTATCCAAAATCCTTTGTTTTATGACAACATAACATATGTTGGAATGGCTTCTACAACAATTTATTCCGCTATAGGTTTTTGTGGCCAACCTATTCCTTTTTTCTATAGATTCCTTGGGCTTGAGAATCAACTACTTCTTGTCTTATTACTGTTGGTTCTTGTGTGGAAACAATAAATCATTTTCTCACACTTGGATGTAGGATATGTTGTAAAGGAATTTGAATATGGATGGAGAGGAAGAAAATGACAATTTGGTTCAAATGGAGTGAGGGATTAGGATTGAATGCTAAAGGATGGGAGTGTATGGATAAGGCATGGTCATGAAAGGTGATGAAAAATGTAACCCCCCTAAAGAAATAACCAAAACTTAAACTTTATTCATGCTTATAAATTTGGAAATAAAATTTATTTTAAAATGTTACAAGCATAAAGAAAATTCAAAAATTACTTATTACATATGATTTCATCAATCATTAATATTTTTATGCTCATGAAACCATGTAAATTATGATGGGGGAATTTTCCTCTCATCCTTAAACATGAAAACATGAGGAGATAAGTGGTCTTTAATAAATGAAAATCCTATAGGAAACAATATATCCTTGTCTAATCTCTCAAAGACTTATTGTTATCCAAGTGATAATGATAAATTTTGCAGTTGAGATCATTAGATTCCTAAAACCATGTTCCCCACTTCCAAGTTAATGATATCTTAGATATAATATGAATTCAATGGTAATATATTAAGATCTCCTAAGGGTCATTCTCCAGTGGAAATTTTTAATGGGGTTCATTTGATTCCAAGACTTTGGCCACACGTGATTCCTCTTGACACAACATCTTAAGTAGTTATGATTTATAAGGAAAAATTATTTGGTTTAGTCATTACATCTGTAATGACCATTGATTATCCTCTCTAGGAAGAATTCCCCATGCCAACAGGTATCCATAGCCCCAATGGGTATATGTAGTGATATCATAGGTCGGTACCCATTGCCAGCAGGAGTCTATAGCCTCAAAAGGTTAACCTCTTAAACTCATTTTACACTGAAGGCTCTAGTCCCATTTGTCCCACCCTTTTGGATTTATATTTGAAATTATGTTGTCTGAAATGGATGGGTGGGGGAGTAGCTTCAGAAAGCCCATTAAAGGCATGGGATGATACCTATTCGAGGGTCAATTTTAGTACCTACATAATGCCCTTATATTTTTTGTATACTCATGAGTTAGACAATCAAAAGATTGTTGTTGAGCCATTTAATGTGAAGTGGATGGAGTAGCATAGAATAACTAAAAGGTGTCTCTAGTCCCTACATCATATTCTTCATGTAAAATTATAGTAGTGTTTACCATGACTAGAAATTTCATTTACTCTTCTGCTACTCTTTAATAAAAATTCTTGGACAACATGCTTTGGTAGTGGACTAGGATTTACAAGTTACCAATGGGTATCATTATAAGTATCATTTACACCTTAAATTTTTTGTAAATCCCCATAATATTTCAAAGATTAGGCTTATGAGAAAATGTTATTATTAATTGTCAGAAATCTTTATGTAATAATAAGAAGAAATATCCTACGTTGTTTTGGTTTCTGATGTTAGATCACCAATGTTATCTTCATCTCAGTTCATTTATTTGAAAAAGAAACATGAAAAGATGTTGTATTTATCTATATCTAGGTTAAATAACATGCAACTTTTATTTATTACCCTATCTTATCTAAGAACAAGAAACCATATTTCATGTATAAGAATATTTCCAATGTAACCATGTGCATAAAAAAATTACAAGTATACTCATATTAAAGCTTGAAAAAAATACTGTGAGAGATACCAGAACATGAGGGACCAACTTCTATGATGGATATGGTGCTAAGAATTGCTAAAGAATGTTGTGGTGAGTCCTGAGGACTTCTTGGAACCATGATTCAGTGTAGTATTTGTATTCCTGGTTCTCTCCTTTGGTTAGCATGCAATGAATTTCTCCAAAAGTGGTCTCATCAAACTTTTGAATGTACAAGGGGTTTGGATATGGTGATAAGGATGCAAGGAATTCTTCAAGTTTTGGCTCTAGTGTCTGCTTCCCTTTGGATCATGGCCATGATTCTCTAAGCTCTACTTCGTGATGATAAGGACAATTAGAATAAAATTCTAGGTCCTCCCCTTATATTGGGATTTGTTCATGAATATTTTGGTCTTCTATAAGTTCTTATGTTGCAGACTCCTCCTTGGTGATGATTCTAAACTTTAGACAAGGATCCAATAAGGTCTTTGTGGTGGCATGCCCTCTCCTATCCAACAAGTTCTTCTTCGGATATGGTGGGTTTGGATCAGTTTTGACAAGAGTGAGAGTAGCAACTTCTAGAAATGGCGGAGTAACAACTTTGTAAGAGAACAAATTAGAAGCTCGTGCTTGAGTTTGGTTAGTAGGAGTTGTAGTATGAATTGTATCAGTGTGTTGTTCATTGTATTGTTCTCAGGTTTGGGCTATTTCTTGGGGTGAAACTCTCCCTGATTTCAAGTGTACATCATTACATTCAAAAAGAGAGATACGGTGGGTGGAAAAATTGGGAATTTTAGTTCATTGGACTTATTTATTGCTTGGGTTAGGTTATACATGTCGTTGGGGTGGTAGGGGAAGATTACTCAACAAAGCATTTGAAGCAGGCTGCAGCTATTATTTTTGTATGGGTAACTACGTTTGTATAGGAAATTTTCCCCCTTGAAAAGGATATCCTCTCCATTATCGAGGCCATGGAAAGGTTTTATTTAGTTAATATGGCCATTGTGACCATGGTGTGGAATATTGGATCTTGGGAGAATTAGAAAACTTCCATGGGGTTGTAGGGTATTGAATTATCTATGAAATCTATTGGGGATTATACATGGTGTTCCGAGTATTGAAAGGTGAGAAGGGATATTGATTTATACAAGAAGAGAAGGCTTGTCATGGATTCTTAGAAGAAATGGAATAGGCTTTCTCAACCTCCTTGTTGGATTCTTGGAACATTGCTTTCTATCCTGGAAACGATGGCATAGTTTTGTAGGATGATTCTGCTCACAGGTGATACAAAATTCCATGATATTGAGTGGGAACCTCTTATTAAAATTTTGGTATGCTCGTTTAACCATATAAAATGTTACATCATTGTCACCTAAACATAGTAATTCACTATGCCACCCTCGAGCACACTAAACTTTTCTTAGATAGAATGATTATGGCAAGTCCACACTAGAACCAATAGATAAACCCTAACCCGAAACACCATTGTTGTAGCGACAACATAGTACCAAGAGAATGTAACTATACTAATAGAAGCATACCTTTAACAATATAAGAACATAAGAGAGATACTAGAAAGACTAAGATTACACCATGACAACTGTTGCACCACCCTCTCTAGACTTGCACCTCCTTCTGCTACAACTACAGCCACTACAACTACTACTCCTCATACTTGGCATTAGTTGGAACATTAGTCATGATTGAAATTTCATCCAGTCCACAATATCCAGGCACTATATCTACAGTCATAGAAGAAACCATCTCATGTAGAACTAGGTAACAGGGTGACTAATTCTCATATGGAGTCTTATCAGCTCCAAATACAAAGTTTTCACATGAATAAGTCCTCAAGGGGATAATTCTCATGTGGGATCTCACATGGTTCACTCTCATATGAATAAGTCCCACTGGTTGGCACACCAGTGTAACATGTGTACTAGACTATTTCACTAGAGTAACAATATCCCAACATACTAGAATATTTCACTAAAGTAGCTATGTGTACCAGAATATTTCACTGGAGTAGCAATGTACCAAACTATTTCCTTGGAGTACCTACATACCATATTATTTCATTGGAGTAACAGTATCTCATTGTATCATACTATTTCACTAGAGTATCTATGTGTACCCGACTATTTCACTAGAGTAGCAATATACTAGTCTATTTCACTGGAGTACCTGCGTACTAGACTATTTCACTAGAGTAGCAGAACTGCGTACCAGACTATTTCACTGGAGTAACATACGTCCAAAAAAAACTAGTTGGGCCTCCATAGCTAGGAAAACATTCTCTCCTTAAAGGATCTGCATACACATCATCCTGATTGGTGCCATAGTTAGTGTCTAGGCATGAAAACCTGTTATCCATACTATACCATATTGTTATCTTGAGTCACATATGTAAAAAACAATACCCTTGATAGATGCTTAGTCAACACATCAGCTACCTGATCATCCGTAGCCACATATTGGATCTTCACCACTCCTCTCTGCACCATCTCCCTGACATAATGATACCTGATATCGATATCCTTTGACTTGTCATGAAACACTAGTTTCTATGACAACTTCACACAGCTCTGGTTGTCGCACTAGATGAAAGTCACTTATAACTCAAGATCAAACACACCAGCTAGCAAATTCCAAAGAGACATTGCTATGTCTGTATGAACACGTTGCTATGTACTATGCCTCAGCTGTAATGAGTGCTACATTGGACTATTTCTTGTTGAACCATGATATCATACCCGATCCCACACAAAAACAACATCCAGATGTACTTTTTTGATATACAACACTACTAGACCAATGCAGTCTAATCTTACAATCCACATCATACCTAAGTCCATAATCCATTGTACCCTTCAAGCACCTCAACACATGTTTTTTCACAACCAAGTGAACATGTCTCGGTTCAAACATATACTAATTCAATGTGTTCACCACAAAACATATATCTGGCCTTTTTGTTTGTTAAGTACATCAATGAAGAAATCATTTGTCTATACATGGTGACATCCACTGTCTTTGAAGATGTATCACTAAATTAATTAATATTTGTCACCATCGATGTAGGAAACCAATCCTAGGATAATCAAAATAATTCTTTGGCATATCTTGCCTTGGGTGCCTTCTTAATCTCGTACAAAGCTTTCTTCAATCTATAGACATGAGAATCCTTCTCATGTACCTTGTGGCTTCTTTTTGTACACTTATTCTGACTATTGGAGCAAGTATCTCGTCATAATATTCTCCCCTTTCTAGGAGAATCCTGTGGCCACAAATCAGGATTTGTACATCTCTGTGCTACCATAAAAAACATTTTTGATCTTGGAAGTCACCATTGACTTCCCTTCTAGTCTCAGAACTAAGGAAAAAACCATATCCCATTCTTTCTTATTGACTTCCTCCTCTGTTACTGAAACAAGGGAATATTTCCAGGAGGTCTCGTATCTCCTCGAATCCTCGAAAGCTTCGATCTAGTCTCCTCAACTCATGGCACCTATCTGTTAGTTCTGGAAGACATCTCTCTCCCATATTAATCTGAGGAAGAATACTTTCTAAATGAAATTCTCTAAGCCACTGACTCTCTCTGAGATCAGGCTCGCTCTGAGTCTCCATGCTCCTTCTGAAGCTTGACTCCCTCTGAGTCTATATAATCTTCGGAGCCATATTATTCTTCTATGTGTAATGATTTCTTATGAAGTCTCTTATGAATGGTCTTGGGGAGGCTTCTCCTTCCTATTGTATCATGAGGGATGATTCCATTTGAAGTATAACTCCTTTTGATTTGGTACTTGATGGGGCCACCTGCCTCACCACTGGTGGAGCCATATTCTTGTTACAATCAATCTCCATATGAGATACTTTATATCTCACAAAAGTACCCTTCTTCATCCTCTTTTTTCTTGGTACATGGATGTATGTAGTCATGTAGACAACATATTGGAGAGTCTTCTCCATGTCTCAAGCTAGATACCATCTTAATATGTTTCCTCCTGCAAGCATCACTATGGTTTCCTTCAGAGTTATCACCTGTGACCCTCCCAGAACAATACCAACAATGAGGGAAAACAATATACAAGAATGATACTCTTATAATAATAAAAACAATAATGAGAAAAATCGTCACAATATATCCTTCTCAGAGATATCACTTGTGACCTGCTTGGAACAAGATCCAAAATAAGAATACAATAATAAGAAATAGGAACAACACTCTTCTAGTGTTGTGACCAATCATTTCTCCAAGGTATCTTTCACAGAACAAGAAACAAGAACAAAACGTATAATAGAATTTGCAGAAGAACATATCTATGATAACAAAAAGACAATTTCATGGTAATCATCAAAGCACTATGAAGGTGACCTACCTAGAAGAAAAATAATAAATATCTCCTAGAGGAGATGTTAGTTCATCTTGAAAACAAGTACAATAAGAATTTATATCAATAGTACTCACATGCTACCAAGTAATCATTATATGTAGCATTAATAAAACCTTTCAAAGATTTCCATCACAACTATAGTGTTTACTTGTAATGTAGCAATTTTCAAACTTGATATGTGCAATCAAACTTGATATGTGAAATTGGAAACTTATCAATTTAATCAATCAAACCTGGAATCTGGAGTCTTATCTTCAAGAATGAGTGTTTTTTCTTTTCTTTCAAGCTTCCTTCACTTAAGATGACAAGTATTATCTCCAACTTATCCCATGTACTAAGACAATATGATTTCTTGATAGAAATCTGGGTTAGGGAATATAATGCAAGTAAACTTGAAAATATCAACCTTAATCAATCTAATACTTTGACTAAAGTTAGCTTATAAATTTAACTTTGACCATAGGTTAGTATGATAATCATAACTTCAATAGATCAAAATAAGATCACAATAATGCCATAACAACTAGAGGCATATCAAAACAATCAAACCTGGAGTGTGTTGTTCCTATGAATGTGTTGAATTTGAGATCCCTTTGTATCTACATTTTTTTCTTGGAAAAAGTACCCCTTCTCTTGAAAACACCCTCAAAATATTGATATAGTTTAAACATATACAAGTACATACCTTCAGTAGGAGTGACAAACAACGATGAGAAACGACGAATCCTAAAACTTCAAAGTGATCCAACTTGCAATCTGAAGGTAGTTGGAGATGCGCTAGGGTAGGGCACACTAGGAAAACTAAAAGTTAGGCCCAACACTTCATAGAACCTTTCACTGCAATTGGTACTTCAATTGGTACTACAGACCTAGGGTTTTATGAGGGAGCCCTAGTTTTTCAATTTCAGAATTTTGGAGATCTGATCAGAGGGAAAGATGTGCCCTACTTAGGTTACCTTCTTAGTGGGTTTAGTAAGTGATCAATGAGATTGAAAATGGGGAGACTTAGAATCTTCCTTCTATAGGTTAGACTATTACTAAGGAAACTATCTCTAAAACCATGTTAAAAATTTGGTATGGTTGTTTAACCATAGACAATGTCACATCATTGTCACCCAATCATAGGCATTCACTATGACACCCCTGAGCACAATAACATTTAATTAGATAGAATGATTCTGGAAATTTGATGCAGGAGAATCTTTCCACCTCAACATGCACCAACAAAGCAACACATCATCACACATTCAAGAAGGGAGAGAGGCGCCAGCCCTCTCATTTTTCCTTGAATTTTAAATATTCAATGTAATTAATTGATGTAAGTCTTGAGTAGAGCCAAGTTGTGCCTTTGTATAGGCTTAATGTAAATTTCCTTTAATAAGGCTTTAGTTGTACAGGTCCTGAGCATCACCTTAGATTTGAATGTACATGTTTATTCAATATAATAATCCTCGGTAGATAAGCGTTGTAATGGTGATAGGATAGCACTCAGGTGGCTTGGAGAGAAAGCTCGATGAGCCCCTTGTGTATAAATCATTGTAAAGTAAGCCAAGAGAATGATTTTGAAGTTAGATTGAACATCTTTGTAAGCCAAGGAGAGGAGAGAAGAAAGTTGAGACTCAGTTGCAGTCTGAAGCTTTGTACACACTATATAAACATTGAAAATTTAATGAAAGGAGAAAATTTTCCTACATATGAGGTTATGTGTGTTTTTATGTGAGTTCTATGTTTTCTTCTGAATGTTTTTTATTGTGTTTATGTGTGTATGTTGTGGGTATATGAAATTGTATTTCAATTGTAGGATTAGATAAAGTTTAATATCTGTCTATGGGTTTTTTGAGTGTTCTGGGCTCTTAGGCTTGTGCAAGGAGTGCACACCAGAGCTAGTGAAAAATCTAGGAAGCGAACGCAAGGAGTGCATTTAGAAATCTATTTCGAGTTCAAAGAAGAGCGTGCCAGGTGGGAACACCAGAATAATATCAAATTCAAAGGAGCCTTAGACTTGCTGAATACTCTAGAGGAAAGTCTGTGCAGAGAAAGCACATGAGATAGAGTTGTTGAATACTCTGTAAGCTCATCAAGGATTCCTTTGAGAGAGTGCAAGGAGTGCACAAGAGAACTCTTCTTTGCGTTCTATGGGCATATTTCCAAGGAGATACTTTAGGGTTACTAAACACCCTGAAAGATAGTGCAGAGGGGGCACATTGTACATAGTTGTTGAATACTATGAAGGGTAGCTCTGCAAGGATTGCATTGAGTAGGAGGTTCCAGGAGGGCACAAGAAACCCTTTGGATATAAAAGGGACTGGAACCTTTGAGGTTTAAGTGGTTTGAAAGCTCAATATATCTAGAGCTACTCATCACTCTGGAAGAGACAGTCTATAAGGAGTTGCAGAAGCCAAGAGCATTTTCAGGTTCAGAAGCACAAGGAGTGCGCCTAGGGTTGAGTGGTTTTAGATCCACCAAGGTCACGAGGAAGAGCATGGGTGCCAGGTGGGAATAATAAATCCTTTAAGGAACAGAGGGTCAAGACCATTAGATATTTGAGCAAGCCAAATCTCAGGAGAGGGAGAGTTACATAGAATGCACACAAAGGCCGCAACATTTGAATATTTTAAAATATCCCAAGTTTGGGAGGAATAAAGGCCGCAACATTTGAATATTTTAAAATATCCCAAGTTTGGGAGGAATTCACAGTAGCGTGGAGGAGTATCTATAGGAACCATTGGATTGGTTGCAGGAACAAATTTGGACTATCGGATCAGAGTCCAGAGAGAAGGAGGATCACACATGAAGAATAACATATCTCGGTTGTTAGATATGAGTGCGAGAATCGACGAGCGTCAGATCCAGGTGAGTAGCACAGGTTTTAACCCTTAGTATCCTTCAAACTTTGTATGTTCAAAGGTTTTTAAGTCTGTGTTTTGGAGGAGATGGATTTCCCAAAGTCCTGGGGATACGTAGTAAATCTGGACCATCCATCAGTAAGGACGCGTGCTGGTGGATTGTTGAGTCTGGAAGACCAGCTATTCTGGGGAAAGGATGCATAGTGGAGAAGTATTGTTAGGAATATCAAAGATCTGAAGAGCAGAGTGAATCTGGGCCATCAATATTTCTAAAAATGTTCAATGGGTCGAAAGGTTTGGTAGGAGGAGGCTTCAGAGGATTGGAGGAGCACAAAGTTCTAGAGATTTCGAAGACTGAAGTGTCATCAATTGTTAATGAACAAGGAGACACGTAGAGGGCAGAGATCAAATCCTCTAGTTAGAGTTCAAAGGTTGCAAGTTGTGGCAACGAGAATTTACCTGAACTCTCAAAGCCTAAGAGTTTATCTACTAGAGGAAAAGGAGTTGTCTGATCTCCTTCAGAGTTCAACTCTCTGGGAGGTTTGAATGTTGGTATAGTCAAGATCCACTGAAGCCTGGATATTCGAATAAATCGATGTCGTTGATTGTGAATGAGGTTGTGAGTCATTGACAAGAGCTTTGTCAACAAGGTTTTTGAAAGGTTTGGAGTTCCAAATAGTTGGAACTCCTGAACAAGGTTTTTGAAAGGTTTGGAGTTCCAAATAGTTGGAACTCCTGAAGTGCATAAGCTCCAAAGTCCCAAACTTTTAAAGGATTAAAATTTTATCCCCCAGTTTTGAGCCCAGGGTGACATGAAGGTGGTGCTTAACCAACAAGAGTCTACTAGAAATATTTTTTGTCCCAAATAATAAATAAAATTCCCATGGAACCAAAACAAGGAGGTCTAGTGGGACCTCGTGAGCTAATACAACTCCTTGAATTTGAAGATCCTTAGACCGGGAGGTTAGTGGACCCCAGGTGAGGGTGGGGGTATGCACCAAGTTGTATTAGAGCATGATTCTTTCTGTTGACAATAGAAAAAGGAGAAGACAGAGTGTGATGCTCTCTGAAGATCTGATTTCAATTGTGCAATAGACATTTGACAGCCAAGTGTGCTACAGGAGAAATTTGGTGGTGCTCTCAGTTGCAAAGTAGACATAAGACAACTAGGTGGGATGAGCTAGAATAACCAATTGTGTTCTTGAAGGTAGTGATGAATATGGATATTGAAAGCCAGAGGTGAGGTTGAGGAGAAGACCAAAAGAAATTAAGCAAGGAACATAAGGACAAAGATCTCGAGGAGATGAGAGAAGAGCTCAACAGGCTGACACTGAAGATGCAACAAGAATCCCAAGTATGATGGAGGTAGGAGTGGCCCATGAATCATAGATCTAGATGGCCTATTCAACAATTAATTTCCAAGAGGTAGAAGCATGAGTTGAGGAAGTGGTTGAGGCATGATGAAAACCTCAGTGCCATAGAGGAGATGTTTTTCAAACTAGAGGTTGGAGATAACCTTGATGATGAGGAGGAGAGATCAAATGGAGATGCATATTGACATGAGTGAAATGAGATGAGATCAGTTAAAGATATCATAGACTGTCAGGAGGGAAGGTTAGAAAACTCTGGCTATTATGTGGGCAAGGAGAATTATATGAAATTGTCTGAGAGTCTCATTAACTTAGAGAGGAATTCAGATTAGCAAGTAGTGATGACAGAGGAGGGGGGTCAAAGATGCATCATGATCATTGGGGGAATCGATATATTCCTGCCAAGCATCCTAGAGGAGACCAGATCACATGTTGAAGGTACAGAGGAAGGAC
Source organism: Picea abies (assembly GCA_900067695.1). Lineage (NCBI taxonomy): Eukaryota > Viridiplantae > Streptophyta > Pinopsida > Pinales > Pinaceae > Picea > Picea abies. The sequence continues at coordinate 10,625 of CBVK0101779681.1, read as the reverse complement.
AACCAACAGAGACTATAGAAGAGGATAAGATGGTGCATAAATTGACATATTCCCAAGAGGATATGACATAAGAGGAGAATACTCGTTAGATTCTCACTCCATGGGAGAAAGAACTGAAATTGCTGCAGAATTGGCTAAGCCATACAGACACAAAAGTAGACTGTCAGGAGGATGAAGTCATGCACAGTGAAGAAGAGTTCCATCCTGAGGAGAAGATGGATGGATTTGTACTTGTGCCAGCACAAGAAGAGAAAGAGGAAGTAGCATAAAATAATATGTCAGAGGATATAGCTGGGCAACGACTTAGGGAGGAGGCTACAGAGTTTGAGCCTGTAGTGGAGTGGCAAGCTAATTTCATAGGAGATGAAGATAGCATGGGATATCAAGATGATATTCCCTTTAGCCTGTATGGAGAGGAGGAACTATAGTAGAGCAGACTGCAGGAAAAGAGACAACCAATAGATCAACTGGACAAGGTGATAGAGGAGATAAGGAGGATGATTTTGAAGTCAGTAGAGGTGATGGTCAACCACAGATGGAAGATGACAAGGAGAGAACCTGCAATAGCAGCAGGGAAACATCAGCAGCAACAAACAAGAGGAATAGGTGGACAACTCCAAATTCAAGTTTGGGATCCAGAAGGATTTCAACAACAAAGTGGAGGAGATCATGAGCAGGATTTCATGATTTTCCCAACAATGGAGTATGATGCAGGAGCATCTTTCCACCTCAGCATGTGCCAGCAAATAATCACATCAACACACATTCAATAAGGGAGAGAGGTGCCCCAGCAAATAATCACATCAACACACATTCAATAAGGGAGAGAGGTGCCATCCCTCTCATTTTTCCTTGAATTTTAAATATTCAATGTAATTAATTGTAATTAATTGATGTAATGCTTGAGTAGAGATAAGTTGTGCCCTTGTACAGGCTAAGTGTAAATTGCCTTTAATAAGGTTTTAGTTGTACAGATCCTGATCATCACCTCTGATATGAATGTACATGTTTATTCAATATAATAAGCCTTGATAGATAGGCATTGTAATGGTGATAAGATAACACTCAGGTGGCTTGGAGGGAAATATTGATGAGCCCCTCGTGTATAAATCATTGTAAAGTAAGCTAAGAGAAGGTTTTTGAGGTTAGATTGAACATATTTGTAAGCCAAGGAGAGGAGATAAGAGAGATGAGACTCTGTTACAATCTGAAGCTTTGGACACACTGTATAGACATTCAAAATTTAATGAAAAGAGAAGGTTTTCTTGCATATGAGGTTCTGTGTGTTTTTATGTGAGTTCTTTGTTTGCTTCTAAATTTGTTTTACTGCATTTATGTGTGTATGTTGTGGGTATATGCAATTATGTCCCAATTTCAAGATTAGATAGAGTTTACTATTTGTCTGTGGGTTTGTTGAGTGTTCTCGGCTCTTAGGCTTGGGCAAGGAGTTCACACTAGAGTTAGTGAAAACTCTGTGAAGCCAATGCAAGGAGTGTGTTTATAAATTTGTTTCAAGTTCATAGAAGAGAAAGTCAGGTGGACACACCAGAATAATATCAAACTCAAAGGAACCTCAGAGTTGTTGAATACTCTGGAGGAAATTTTATGTAGAGAAGGAACATGAGACAGTTTTGTTGAATACTCTATAAGCTCAGGAAGGAGTTCTTTGAGTGAGTGCAAGGACTGAAAAAGAGAAATCTTCTTCGATTTATGTGGGTAGATTTCCAGGGAGATACTTTAGGGTTACTGAACACCCTGAAAGATAGTGCAGAGGGGGCACATTGTATAGAGTTGTTGAATACTCTGGAGGGTATCTTTGCAAGGAGTGAATTGTGCAGGAGGTTCTAGGAGGGAACAAGAATCCCTTTGGAGATCAAAGGGACTGAAACCTTTGAGGTTTGAGTGGATTGAAAGCTCAAGAGATCCAAAGATACTGAAAACTCTAGAAGAGAGAGTATGCAAGGAGTTATAGAAGCAAAGATCCTTTTCAGGATTAGAAGCACAAGGAGTGTTCCCGGGGTTGAGTGGTTTTAGATCCACCAAGATCAGGGGGAAGAGCATGGGTGCCATTTGGGCACAATAAATCCTTTAAGGAACAGAGGGAAAAGACCCTTAGAGATTTGAGAAAGCCAAAGCTCAGGAGAGAGATAATTACAGAGAACACAAACAAAGGCCATGATCTTTGAATATTTTAAAATATCCCAAGTTTGGGAGTAATGCATAGTAGAATGGAGGAGCTATGGGAACCGTTGGATCAGTTGCAGGAATAAATCTAGACCGTTGGATCAGAGGCTAGAGGGAAGGAGGAGTGCACACAAAGAAGAATAGATCTCAGTCATCGGATTTGATTGCAAGTATCGACGAGCATCGGATCCAAGTGAGTATCACGAGTTTTAACCCTTGGTATCCTTTAGAATTTGTAAGTTTGAATGGTTTCAAGTATGTGTTTTTAAGGAGATGGATTTCCCAAATTCATAGGGATGCAAAGTAAATATGGACCATCCATCAGTAAGGAAGCATATCAACGGATCATTGAGTCTAGAATACCAACTATCCAGGGGAAAGGAGGGGTAGTGGAGAAGTTTTTTCAGGACCACTAAAGCTCCAAAGAGCAGAGTGCATTTGGGCCATTGATATTTCTGACAACTGTCAATATATTAGAAGGCTTGATGGGAGGAGGCTTAGGAGGATTGGAGGAACACAGAGTGCCAGAGATTTCGAATGCCTGAAGGCTGAAGTGTTGTCAACTGTTGATCATTAAGGAGACACGTAAAGGGCGGAGATCAACTCTGCTAGTTCATAGTTCATAGGTTCCAAGTTGTGGGAATGAGAAGTTCCTTGAATTACTAAATCCTGAATCCACAAACTAGATAATAGTAATTGATCTGCTGGAGGAGCAGGAGTCTTCTGATCTCCTTCAGAGTTTGTCTCTCCAGGAGGTTTGAATATTGGTATAGTCAAGATTTGTCGAAGCCCAAATCTCTGAAGAAATCGCTATAATTGATCATGCAGAAAGTTGTGAGTCGTCAATCTGAGGCCAATGTTTGACACTCTGTCGAAAAGGAGTCCAGAAGGTTTGGAGTTCCAACTAGTCAGAAATTCCGAAGTGCATAAGCAATAGAGTCCCAAAATTTTTGTGGATTGGAATTTTAGCCCTCGGTTTGATCCCGGGGTCACGTGGAGGTAGCGCTTAACTAGTAGGAGCCTACCAGAAAGATTTTTTTTTCTGAATAAGAAAGAAAAGGCCCATGGAACCAAAAATAGGAGGTCCAATGGGACCATGTGAGTTGATGCATCTCCTGGAATTTGAACATCCTTATACTGGGAGGGTCATTGGACCCTAAGTGATTGTGGGGGTCTGCACCACAAGTGCACACTAGAACCAAAAGATAAACCCTAACCATAAATACCACTGTTGCAACAACAACACAATACCAAGAGAACGTACCTCCAATAATAGAATCATGCATTTAACAAGAGAATCACACAAGAGAGATACCAGAAATACTGAGGTTAGACCACGACAACTGTTGCACCACCCTTTCCATACTTTCACCTCCTTCTATTGCAACTGCAGTTGCTCCAACTACTACTCCTCATACATATACCATACTTATGTTGAGTGAGTGTATGAGAGTGTACAAATGAGCTAAGGCATCACCTTATTTATACTTATTCTTCCAGTGAACATTTCCCACAGGGCCAACCTGTCTTTTCTGGAAAATACAATTTACTTTGACTTTTTCTGAGAGTCTCGACTTTTGTTTCTGGGGTGTTCTATTTCTTTATTAGTATTCTTCTTGGGATAACTTCTCTTATAGGTTTTTATCACATATGTTTAATGGTTCTCTTACTTATATCATATTCTATTCTAAGTACAAAGGTTACACTTGGAGGTTAATACCTCCCGCAACTACCAAAACATCAACACTTATTGAGGGGATGATTTTGTCTGTACCTTGAGAAAAATATTGATAGTGCTTCTTCTTATTTAGCTTGTTTATGATTTTCCTACAAGACATCCAGTTGTGAAGACAAAGAGATAATAATATCATTTTTTAAATTTTCAAACAAATTACCAATTTCATCTCTTGTCACTTCATCATATTGGAAGTGTTCAATGAACTCTTCCAAACTCTCTTCTTCCTTGTCTCCTTCTTGTTGCATGATTAATATTTTTTGGGGCAACACATCCTTCTCCTTTTTTATTCATGCACCCAAAATATCTTTAAATTCATCAAGACAATTTTATCTATGTTCTTGCACCCTTAATAACATCCCCGACAATGACGCCAAAAATGTTGGTTTGTTTAATTGTCAATTAAAACATCCAATTCATTTAATTGTCAACCTGTGGTAAGTATTTTATTGTAAGGTTATTGTGCAATATATGTATGGGAGCAAATCCTTATATAACACTATCTATGATAAAATTAATCAATACAATCCTCATAACAGTGAAACAACTACTATTAACGAACTCAATCTCAACCTATATTGATTGCAGGGTACCAAACCAACTGTTTTTGATTGAAAGAAAGGAATACAACACCACACCAGCTAATTTTCTTACAAGAGAGGAAATATCAATGCTAACGTAAAACACTTCTTATGAAAATACCCTACGGTTAATGAATTACATCTACACACATTGTCTATAATTCAATTCCAATTCTAATGCAAATCCATTTGATTATAAAACCAATCATCTAAATTGAAAACACACTGACTGTAATGAAACCACACTTGCTGAGAAGAAAATCCTTCTCTAAAGACTTGGAATTGTTGGAATGAACTAATCAAAAATCATTGTTGAATATCACGCTTGGCACACAATTGTTGATGTAAAACTCACTTGTTGAAATTGAAATCAACACAACTTTCTTATTGAAAAGATAAATTAATCATCACAACTCACTGGATGTAAATGAAATCAATCAACAAAACTCACTTGTTGTAAATGAAATCTATCAACACAACTCACATGCTGTAAATGAAATCAATAATGTAATAAATTACACAAGAACAATAATACCAATGAATTACAACACTCAAATCTTTTGCAATTAAACACTCACAAAATAAACCATCAACAATATAATTAATCTACCTATAAATGCAATGGCAACGACCCTACTAAAAAGGAGTTGCCTTCCTCCTTATTAGGGGATGATAAAATTACAGAGGCTACAACTTAAACACACATAATATTGAACCACAAACTTGTCATATTTTATCAATCAAAGCTTAAAGAATACAAATCACTGTCTCTACCTCTCTAATCTCTTTCTTGTGACTATTGGCTTCATTTAAATACATAGAGAACTAAGGGACAAATCATAAATGATTTTCCCCAACTTGGACTTCCTAATCTATGACCATATTACAAATGATTTTTATTACAATTTTAGATTGTCTTCAATGGATCAATAAATCAAGATCAGGTGTCTAGGATCTCTTTAACTCCAATCAGCTGAGAATAGGTCAAATTTGGTTTTTCAATTGAGAAAAAATTGACAAGCAACTACAACTGTGAATCTGGGAGGATACTTCTTGGAAAAACCTACAAATCTCTCAAACTATGACTTTATTTTTAAAACGACCCATGTAGAATTCAATTGGGTCCATCCTGCACAAAACCGATGTTCCATATTTTTGAGATTCGCATCCATTTGTTCGAAAATTCCAACACAATTATACCTCTCCTTATCTTCCATGTGTTTTACTAGGAAAGTTTGACCACGAGATGGAGCTCACACATTCCACTTCGATATGAGCTGAATATCACTAATCCATGTTATCAAGTCTGTCGATATGAGCTGAATATCACTAATCCATGTTATCAAGTCTGGGAACAAAACTCGTGTTGTGGATTTTCTCATGGAGGTGTGCTAGTATGTCAACCTTGGCAAGAGATGAGTTTCAACTAGTTGTAGCAAAATGAATTTCAACAAAGTATGAGTTTCAATGAGTTGCAACAACTATTGTATGAGTAACAATTTTTTTTCTAACCATTTTCATGTGGAGGTGTTCCAGTATGCCAACCTTGAAGGTTTCCATCATGAGTGTTGTTATTACTACTATGGAAAATTTATTCACAAACTGTCATTAGTAAAAATCAAGTATGATATTCTTTAATTTATTAAAAATGAAGGAAAATGAGCTGGTTGTTGAGTACTAGTTGCAGGTATATTGCTTTGGGTCAAGTGCTCAACGGTGGACTTCATTGAACGTCTGGACGAGGTAGACCTTTATCTTGTCTTGCTAGCATAATTTTTTATATAACATACTTGAGAATAGATTTGATTTCTGTAGTCATTTCCGTCTATTGTGGTTTTCCCCTAGCCATAGAGAGATTTTCCTCATAACATTGACTTCTCCCTAGACTCGATGGAAGGGAAGCATATCTAGTCGGATCCAGTTGTCCAACAGGTAATCCTACCCACATGATTTCTCCACGTAGAATCCAAGGCTTAGGATCGAATGGGTGTGGACATTTCTTCTTCCTTCAGAGTTCTCCTTGGGGTTAGCTCCTTTTTGGATAGCCAGGTTTTTACCCCTTACTCTCTCCCTTCGGAGATTGGATTGGTGGATGGTTTTGTCTTAGTGCCCATTTTTTCAAGCCCTCCTCTCTTTGATCACCCTTGGAATGTATCCAGAGAATGAATTTCAGTATCCCCCTCCTTGTCTTGGGAAACAAACCCCCCTGTTGGTATGTTTAACCGTCGATTAAAACATCCAATTCATTCAATTGTCAACTCGGAGTAAGTCTTTTTCTTGCAAGGATATTATGCAATATATATGTTGGCAGTATTCCTTAGCTAACACTAATTGTGATAAAACTAATCAATCCAATCCTCATAACAGTGAAAACAACAACTATCAACCAAAAAACAAAAGCATTACACCAGCTAATTGACTGCAGCAAAGGCAATGCTAATGCTAAGATGAACACTTCTCATGAAAACACTATGTTGTTAATGAATCACAACTTCACACATTCTCACCATAATTCAATCCCAATTCCAGTGTTAAATCCACTCAACTCTAAAACCAATCATACAAATTAGAAACACCATGACTGGAATAAAACCATACTTGTTGAAACAAAAACAACTCTTCTCTCAAAACTCACAATTGCTTAAATGAACTAATCAAACCTCATTGCTAAAGATCACACTTGCACACAATTGTTGATGTAAAACTCACTTGTTGAAATTGAAGTCAACATGACTTGCTTGTTGAAAGGAGAAATTAATCAACACAACTCACTTGTTGTAAATGAAATCAATAATGTAATAAAACACGCAGGAACAATAATACCAATGAATTACAACACTTGAACCTTCTACAATTAAACACTTACAAAATAAACCATCAACAATATAATTAATCTACCTATGAATACAATAGCAACGACCTTGTTAAAGAGGAGGGCCCTTCCTCCTTAGCAAGGGATGAGAAAATTACAGAGGCTACAACTTATACATGCATAAGATTGAACCACAAACTTGAAAGATCTCTTATTAATCAAATATTAGAGAATACAAATCATTGTCTCTACTAATCTCCCCCCTTTGTTGTGACTAATGGATTCATTTAAATACATAGAGAGATAAGGGACAAATCATAAACAATTTTCCCCAACTTGGACTTCCTAATCTATGACCAAATTACAAATGATTTTTATTACAATTTTAGATTGTCTTCAACAGATCAATCAATCAAGATCATGTGTCTAGGATCTCTTCAACTGTGATCAACTGAGAATAGGCCGAATTTGGTTTTGCAATTGAGAAAAATTTGACAATCAGCCGCAAAGTGAATCTGGGAGGATCCTTCTTCGAAAAACCTCAAAATCTCTCAAACCATGACTTAATTTGGAAAACGGCCCATGTGGAACTCAATTGGGTCCATTCTGCACAAACCCACGTTCCATATTTTTGAGATCCACCTCCATCTGCTCGAAAATTCCAATGCAACAATAACTCTTCTTATTTTCCATGTGTTTGACTGGGAAAGTTTGACCATGAGTTGGAGCTCACACATGCCACCTGGGTATGAACTGAAGATCACTAATCCATGTTATCAATTCTGGGGACAAAAATTGTGTTGTGGATTTTCTCATGGAGGTGTGCTAGTGTGTCAACCTTGGCAAGATATGAGTCTTAGCGAGTTGCAACAAAATGAATTTCAACAAAGGATGAGTTTCAGTGAGTTGCAACAACTGTGGTATGAGTAACAACAACTTTTTTAACCATTTTCAAGTGGAGGTGTTCTAGTATGCCAACCTTGAAGGTTTCCATCATGATTTTTGTTATTGCTACTATGGGAAATTGCTTCATAAACCATAAAATCAAGTATGATATTCTTTAATTTATTAAAAATGAAGGAAAATGAGCATTACATAACCACTAAATCATAAATAAGCATGACATGGTGTTTTATGAGTAATTAAGGTAAATTGAGCGATCAATGAGTGGTAAGAGGAAGTAAAAGGGATGAAATGAATGTATGGAAGTGGTAATAAAGATGAAAATCAATGACCCAACATGTATACGATTGAGGTATATGGTTGATAATTGATGTTATGGTACCTACACTTGGAATATATCATGGTACATGATTCATGATATTGAGACACATCTTGGTGATGTTATGGTTCATGATTTGATGATGTTTTGGTACATTGCTAGAGGCACTTATTGGTGATCTTGGTACATGGTATGGCATATGTTTTGGTACATGGTATGGTACATGGCTTATGCATGGTTTTTTCATGATATGGTACATGGCTTATGCATGGTTTTTGCATGACATGGTACAACTTTTATGCATGGTTGATGCATGATATGGTACAATTTTTATGCATGGTATGGTACAGGTTGATGTGCATGGTATGATACAATTTCTAGTACATAATTGATGAACATGTTATGGTGATGGTTTTGGTATCCATGTGAGTGGATATGATTATAGTTGGTTGATGAATATATATTAGTGACAGTGACAATAACAATGACAGTGACAATGACAATGACAATGATAGTGACAATGACAATGACCGTAACAGTGACAGGTTGGATGATAGGTTGATAGGTTCATGTGACTGTGGTAGTCATAGGTTGATGTAACAGTGATATTGATAGGTTGGTTGATGACAATGACAGTTACATGTTGATTAGTGGTAGCGATAGTTTGTTTCTACACTTATATTTTAGGGCGATAGGATAGGGCAAGGAAAGGGGGTTGTATCTTCCTTCTGGTTGGTTCTGAATAAATCAGGGAGTTGGAGATTCCTTCAAGTTGGTGCCTATAAATCAGGGGGTCATAGCCTCCTTCTGGTTGGAGCCAAATAATAAAGGGAGTTGGAGCTTCCTTCAAGTTGGATAATGTAAACTAGAGGGTTTGAGCCTCCTTCCAATTGCAACTAGAGAATTCATGGAGTTGTAGCTTCCTTAAGGTTGGTTCCTATAAATTACAGGGTTGGTTCCTCCTTCCAATTGGTGCTAGAGAATTTAGAAGTTTGTGCTTCCTATGAATCTATTTTGATATATATAAGAAACAATTATGTGGTTTCTCCCATTTCAATTTGCACGTAAATTCTGGTGTACTGTGTATCTGATGTTATATTGTTGAATTGTACTTCTTATGGTTATATGATCATGATATATTGAATGCAATCATAAATGATATACTATTGATAAATTTGAAGTTTATATATTGTGATTGAAAGTGTTAAAAAGTGCTTATACTGATTCACCCCCCCTCTAAGTATTCCAACAAAACCATCTAACATGGAAAACAAAGTTGAACTGCTGAATTGTTGAAGAAACATTTCCATGTTAGGAAGGGGATAATTGTCTTGAATACTTGCCTTGTTCAAGTATCAAAAATAAACACACAGATGAATTTCTCCACTTTTCTTTCTTACAATCATAGGGTTCGACAACCATTTTGAATGTCTAATTGGGAATATTATTCCATCTTTGTTCAATTTATCCAGCTTGATTTTCACCAAGGGTTTCAATTTAGGATTTATTGTTCTCATCTTTTGTTTAAATGGATTTTTCCCTTCTTTTAATGGTATTATATGTTGGAATATAGATTTATCATATGCTTTCAAATCATCATAAGTACATGCAAAAATATCAAAGAATTCTTTGAACGACGAGGTATATTAATCAATCTCTTTTTGCATACAACTAGTTCCAAGATTTTCATATTTTCGAGATTCTTTAGTACCAATATTTTTTTTTTGAGTTTCTTGCACTTTCTTGTTGGATGCTTCATCCTTGAAGTTTGGAATTTTCACTTGGTCATCCCTTGTGAAGATCGCCTCAAAATTGATACATTTTTTTAAATTGGTTTAGGATCATTAAGACATTCACTTGTGTTAAAAAGAAAATCAACCAGTTGTTCAACATTTTTGGATATTTGCAAATGATCTTGATTATCAGGTACTGATGGCCTGAAAATTATTTTGACTTGAAAAGTATTTTGATTTTGAGAATCACCAGGATTAAACAAAGATGCAACAACTACTAGCAAGTCATATTTTTTATTTCTTTCCGTGGGAATGAATGATATATTGAATGAGTTGAAGGAATACATTAATTCATTTA
>CBVK0101779646.1:0-16322 GCA_900067695.1 Picea abies | reverse complement strand
GTCCAAGACCCCTTGGATTTCACTTTACTCCTTGGGAGGGATTATGTCTATTCCATGGAAGCTATCGTGTCCACTCTTTTTCGTGTGATATCTTTCCCGCATGATGGAAGAATTGTGACCATTTATCAACTTTCATTTATTGGCCCTGACTTGACCATCCACTCAATGAACTCCCTAAATGGTTCTTATATGCAGTCGGTATCACCCCTGCCACAGGTCAATTATGTGGCATTGTCTCCCATACCTTCCTCTGTCGATGACAATGACTTGGGTCCAGTAGTTGACATGGTGATCTCTTCAATCGAGTTTTTAGAGAATGATTTCTTTACCCCTATTGTGGCCCTTGACATGTGTTCCTCCCAAAGTGTGCTTCTTCCATCGAGTGAAGATCTCTTGGAGGCCATGACCGAGTTTTGTCCCTTCACATGGTGTCCTTCTTGAGCATTGTCCTCTTGGAAGATGTGATCAAGAAGAGCCTCGAACATGATTTTTCGATTTCAAGCTCGCTAAAAAATGAAACCATCTTTGAGCATAGTTTTCTGCTTTCAAGATCATTAAAAATGAACCCAGCTATGAGGACAATTTTTATTCTCTATGGAAACCTCGTTAAAAAATGAAACAAAGGTTATGATCATAGTTCTTGTTTCTGTGTCAAGCTCGTTAAAAAATGAAACAAAGGTCTAGTGATTGAACTTGGATTCTCAAGCATATTTCTTATCCTGTGTCAAGCTCATTAAAAAATGAAACAACTTCCCTCTCTCTGTTGAGTCAAGTCCTTCGTCTAGTATTTGAAGATTCATTTTCATCTACCTTTGAATTTGGACGAAATGAAGCTTGGTGGGGCAATGCTTCCAACCTATGGAATTCATGCTGAAGTTAAACCGTTGGCTTCTTAAGCTGGGGGATAAGTACCAACCATCCCTGGATTATGCGTTGGGAAGTCGCAAGCATAGTTTTTCTGGTTCAAGATTGTGTAAAAATGAAACCACCTACCTCAAGCATAGTTTCCTCTGGTTCAAACTTGTGTAAAAAAATGAAGCCAGGTCCAAGCATAGTTTTGGTTAGTTTTTAATCTTGTGTAAAAATAAAATCTATCCCAACAATAGTTTTGTTTTGTTTTAAAGCTTGCGTAAAAATGAAAACAATCACAAGCTTAGTCTTTGTTCTTTCTCATGCTCGTAAATACATGAGAATAAGTTACCGAGATTAGTCTTTGTTCTTTATCTTGCTCGTAAATTGATGAGAATGTAACTGAGTAAACTTTTATCACTTTTTCAGGCTCGTAAAGGTTATATGAAAAAGGAACTCCCTGGAGTTCCCTTTAAGCTCTTTTTAGACTCTCTAAACATGAAAAGATTGTTGAGCAATTTTGTTCTTTTTACGCTCGTTAAAGTATTAGAAAACATGTATGTTGAATGATAGTTTAGCTTTTTTTTGGTCTCATCGTACTACTTTACGAAAAAGAAACTGAGAGAGTTCTCTTTAAATGTTTTTCAGACTCTCTAAACATGAAAAACCCCTGAGTTTTATTTCTTTGGACTCGTTAAACAAACATCGAAAGACCCATATGGGACTGAACCACCCCTTCCTAGGGTTTGTTAAACATACTTCGAGGGACTTGTCTAAAGGATGAGCTTACATTACAAGAATATTTTATCCTCCTCAAGCTTGTGTAAAAATAAAGAGGTACTCACCAGAAATGGTGGGGCAAAAATTGGGAAAGAAACGTGTCTAAACCTGTATTCTATGGAAGAGTCACTTTTGAACATGACACCATTTCACTTGCCTTGCATCTAGGTTGGAAAATACTCTTGTCTCTTGATAATACTCCTTTATAAGATTAAAAATTGGTCTATGATCCTTGTTGTTGAGTCAGGTTTTCCAAGACAATTTTCATGTTGTCAATATGTTCAAGAAATAATTTCAACCCGAAAATCCTTCTATTGTGTCACCATTTCTGCAGTATTAATCCTTCTATTGTGTTGACCATACTTGAGTTAGTCCTGAATCACTTGTCACTCTGATCTACATCAAATCTTGTTACCCATTTCATGTCATTGATGGGGGATACATTAAGTCCCTCCTGTGAGGAGTCTTTTCTTGTCGAGTTCAACTCATTATCCAGGAATTAAACTTAGAAACTAATTGCTACCTTGGAATTTGCATGCCTCAATGGCAAGTTTCCTCACTTTTGACAGTGGGTTTTCATTATTGACCCCTGATCGGAAGGTTCCGTTGAGTGTTCGACCTCAACTCATTAATTCACATTCATTGGATTGTACTAGATTACCTTGAGATTCATTGACATTAATGGTGATTTCCCTCGCACTTGTTAACGATATACACTAATGATTGGTAATAAAGTGGTTTCTACCATGTTCGACTTCAACACATGTATTCACATGGTTAGATTCGTACTATAGAGTGGTGAATATGAAGACCCTGAATCTTTTCTCATAGATTCAGGTTGCGTTGGAGTATATTCAGTTTTTACTATTCCATAGATCCACATTGTATGTTTGGTGGCTATGTTCAAATTTGAGCCTTTAACACATAGATCCACGGTGTATTTTTTGTGGCTATGCTCAGATTTGAGTCATAATGGCATGGATCCACAGTGTATGTTTGGTGGCCATGACTTGTCTTACTTGAAATGGATCTTCGCATGTCGACATTTATGCTTTGAGTCATTTGTATTTTGAGTATGGGAATGCCTACCTCAGTGATGATATATTATTGTATTTTATTTCCTTGTTTGTTGGCATGTTTCCAACCGATGTGTTCCTTGTTCCCTACACACACTCGATAAAGTATTTCAGCTATCACTCTGTTCTAACTTTATACTTTGGGGGGCTCTCTGTTTCATCATCCCTATGATCATTAATGATGTAAACCTATCTGTTGCCTTCAAAGGGGTCAGTGGCCTAGATTCTTGAAGAAAGAAGGGAGAAGAACTTTCCCTGAGAGAAGAAGTTGTATTTTCCTTTGTAAAAACCCTATTTTGGAGGATTTTCGAAGGTTGCTCTATACATAGGGTGCAAAAATTCCTGGTTTCCATAGGCTACACTATAGCCAGGGTGAGGAAATTCCTAGTTTCCACAGGCTTCACTATAGCCAGGGTGAGGAAATTCATGGTTTCCGAAGGCTTCACTATGGCCAAGGTGAGGAAATTCCTGGTTTTCGTGGGTTGCACTATAGCTAGGGTGAGGAAATTCCTGGTTTCCACAGGCTGCACTATAGCCAAGGTGAGGAAATTCCTAGTTTCCATAGGCTACACTATAGCTAGGGTGCATAAATTACTGTAAGTGGGAAAAATGAGCGTCTTCTCAATGATTATAGAAGGAGAAGCTTTTATGGTGAGGTGGCCTCCAAACGATTTGGATCTTACTCACCTTCATGATTTAGTGGGATCATCCTAACCTCCTCACCTTATCCTCTTCAATTTATAAAAGGAGAGGAGCTCTCATGGAGAAGATTAGTTGAATTTGGCTTGAGATTGTTAGCTTGGTTAGAATGGATTTGAGCTTTGCTTTGTCAAGATAGATTGTGAGTAGCTATCAGATCCATGGTCTTAGAATTCTTGGAGCAAGAAGTGTGTGGGAAGAAAGGAATCATTGGAAGGAACCTTACGACATCAAGGCATCTGGTTTTAATCTCTCTTCCTATTATTAATATAATACAGTGGCATACTTCTTTACCATATAATTATCTTTATTTTATTGCATAATTCCTTGATCATATGCATAGGTTGTCATTGAATATATTCTCTCTACTTTCACTTTGGTTGGTTTGTGTCTCACTACAGAATCAATATCACAAGAGCACTAGAGCAAAGCAGGGACAACAAAGACGTAAGGAAGAAATATTCAAAGGCATGTCACTCATCCTTTCTTTGATGATATATTTGATGATTAGAGCCTAGGGAAAGCTCCATGTTCTGTCTCGTTTTGTTCTATATCTAAGTGGATCTAGGGATATTAGTTTATGTACGCATTTACCGATTTATCCTACAACACCCCCCCATGTGTAAGACAAAGGTAAAGCTGATTCTTCCTCCTCATCTCCTTCAAATGAGTCATCAAAATTAGTGTCCTCCCATATTCTCCTGAAGGAGGATTCCTCCCATGTTATTATTGAGATTAAGCTTCAAGGTTCAGATCAACCTAAGGAAAATTCTAGGAAGTCCAAAGGGAAATCAGTGACAAAAGAAGGGTTGCCTCTCAAAGTGGAAAATATGGATTTTAATTATGTGTTTATGATTGAGTTTTTGGAAACAATGGTATGAAGAAAATTTTGGACAGCAAGTTATTTTTTGGGATAATGTTCTTATTTACATGTTTTGGATATGATTTGAATTATTTTTTATATTTAGTATTCAAATTTTGGAAATATTTATGGGAGCTACAAGGAGGCATGTCTTTAAATGGTTATCTAATTGTGTTTATTTTTGTAAAGAATAAAAGGGAGTCACAAGGGGTCCCACCTACTTAGTTATTATTTAATAAAGACCCCTTAATTATTATTATTATTATTACTTTCCCTAAAATAAAATTAGTTAAGTTTAATTAACTTAACTAAAGGAGGTAGTTGAACTAATTCAACTGATTTGGAATACATAAAAGCCAAATGAGAAGGAATAACAAGGGGAGAATAGAAGGAGAAATCAATACTAAAGTTTTCTCTTTTGTTTTCATGAGATAGTTCAATTTTCATTCATTCTTGAGTTCATTAAAGGCCTAATTCTCTTTTTGACAGCAGAGTCCTATTGTAGACAACAAGGTTCAAAGCTAAACCATATCATTCAGATGCTTGTTTTAGAGGTGTTGATCTATCTTTGATAGTCTGTGTATACTTGTCTATTTATGGATTGAGTTTCATATCTAATAAAGGATATTGTGCAGAGTCAAATTGGCAGCAGTCTGTGGCAAGCTGATCCAAATTTTAAAGTTCAATTTTTACTTCTTGTCAGAGTCCTTTTGTATGGTTTTCATTGGGGATATCTAAATTCGACTTTGGTCCATGCCCTCACAGGGATTTTGTAAAGAGAAAGATACTTTTGATTTCTTGGAATGAAATAAAGCGATTTGTATTATGTCTCATTTTTGTGTATTTGTGACTTGGTTTCTTTTGCTTTTGATATCCACATTTACGTTCTATAATCTGTATATTTTCAGAAAATTATATAAAAATTTCATATTTTGCAACAATATTTTTCATTTAAAAAATCAGCCTAACCCCTTGTAATTAATACTTGTGGATTGGGAAATACTTTTTGAGGCTATAAAGCATAGAGTGATATTTCTGACTATCTTTTCTTAGCTAGACATGATTCAAAAATTCTTGAGTAAGATAATTCATATCTTTTCCTCAACATTTATTTTGGTGACCATACTGGGGAGATATTCCATATCTCTCTAGTTGATTATATGTACGGTTTATTATAATTGAATATATTTATATTTATGCTTTTGATTCTTTGATTGTTTTCTTTTCTTCATGACAGTACCTGCTACAAAGAAACCCAATATTGAGCCTGGTATTAAATATTAGACAAACATTGTTTTAACCTTATTCAATACCATCTTAGAAACCATTGATCCCCGAGTTGAGCTTGAATGCTCATGCACAGTGATTGAACAAGACATAAGTGTCCGAGAACATTGGGAATCTAGGAACTAGGAATAATTCATAGCTTTCTTTTTCCTAAAGGTTTGATCTTCTTTTCATATCCTTAAACCCTCACATCTCTAGGAGAAGAAGAGGTTTATCACCTGAGATCAACCCTATTGCTGAAAAGGAAGAAGAAAAATTGTTTTTTGAACTCAACAAGGTACTCTAAGGATAACTTTGTCTGATTCATCCAGTTCATCTTTCTCTCCCTTACCTATCATTCACAAGATGGCATCTAGTGGTAGCTTTGGTGGCATTGGACGTGCTTCTTCATCTCAAACTTCAGCCTCGTCAATGATTGGTAGCTTATATAATCATCAAGTACCTGTCCAATCTACCACAAATCCCACTAAGGTCATAAATAAGGATGGTCTCTTTTAGTTTGAAGAAGATGCTACTACAACTTCGTGGCATGTTTCCTCTCCTCTTAATCTAGCACCTGCTACTCTTCCACTTCCAAAATTCAAAGAACATTTCCCTAGGTTTTCAGGAAATAACACGATCACTACGAATGAACACTTGGTGGAATTTTCTAATGCCTGTCACAACATAGGAGCCAATGACAATGACACTTGTATGTGCTTATTTGTTAATTCCCTTGAAGGAAAAGCAACAACATATTTCTTTGATCTTCCTCACAATATTATTTCCACTTGGGAGGAGTTAGTCTATTGGTTCAAATATACTTATGGGAAGTCTAAGATCCCAACCAAACAATTACGGGAGTACTGCAATAACATTGTGTATAAATACGGTGAGACTATCAAGCCTTTCAACTTATGTTTCACCAAGTTATATAACAAATTCCCGAACTTATTCACCCTTAGAACCAAGCTGCTTTTATGCATTACTATAATGCTCTACCTTCCCCCTATCATCATAGGCTTGAAAAAAAATCTAACGACAATATTGGTTCCGCTCTGCATACTTGTCTAGTGTATGAAGAAAAGCTTTAAAGAATAGGTCTTCCCAAGCGAGACTTAGTTAAACAAATGGACATGTCCGCCCTCTTACAAATTTTACAAGACATGAATAACTGAATGATAGCATATGAGTGAAAGGGAAATGTCCCTTCACTTACCCCTTGGGCCTCATATTCTTCTTCACCACCCTTTAGGAATCCTAATGAAAACAACTTCCAACCTAAAGCCATCATGCCTCGTAGTTGGTGTAACTTTTTTGGGGAACACCATGAGGAAAGTACTTGTGAGGTAAAGAAGAGTGCCAAAGATAAAATCTTTGGTAAAAGGCCTGAAACTACTATATTTTGCAAAACCAGAGGATTTCATGATCATAAATACTAGGGATAAATCCTATGCTTCGAAAGGAAAATATGATCCCCCTCGCACTTATTCTAGCCCAAGCTCATCTTCACCAGCCGTTACTGTACAATTTACTAAAACTCATGATAGTCAATGAACTCCCTCCTATCTTCTCTCTTCCAAATACAACATTCTCAATCAATTGGATAATATTAAATATGATGCTACCCTCCTGGACATGGTTGTCATCCCTGAGCAACAAAAGCATTTACAAAATTTCATGGAAGGTAAAACTTCCATCGTAGCCAATCTCTCCGAAGAGGTAGATGAAGAGGAATCAACTGTAAATAAAGTAGGTGTACATAATTTTAGACACTCTGTAAAAAATCCTCTATTTTTCATTTCTGTAAAGATGATGGACAAAATAGCCCATTGTTGTCTCATTGATGGCGGGTTGGTCCCAAGCGTAATGTTGAAAATTATTATGGAAGAGATAGGTTTGTCTTGTAAAAATGAAAAATCCATAAGAATGCTCTCTTATAATATTTTACAACAATCAACCATAGGTAGGACATGACCTTGGTTTTGTGCGTGCATCCTGAAATAAGGACAACCCTTAATATTAAGGTAATTGACATGCCAATGAGTAGTTATTCAATCATTATAGGACAAGCCTTGATAGGTGGATACCTCTCACTCGATGGGACACACTTATCTATTCCTCATAATGGGAAGAAAATCGTAGTCCTAAGAGAGGGAAGAATTTCACCTTATATAGAAAGCATCCCGCAACCTAATGTAAATTATATTGAGGAGGACCTAGGAGTGTATTCCATATTTGTAGATGAGGACGACACCACATTGGAAAAAATTGACCTAGAGGATGGGATGTGGCATATGCACTTTGATGGTTCATGCTCCAATGAAGGAAATTGAACTGGAATTATCTTGTACTCTCCTGTGGGTAAAATCCACAACTTTTTTATATAGGTTAGAGTTTGCTTGCACAAACAATGTCACTAAATTTGAAGCATTACTGCTAGGCATTGGAAATGCCTATAATTTAGGTTGTGGTCACCTTACAGTTTTGGGGTACTTTGAACTTGTTGTAAACCTTGTACATAAGATATATTCTCCCAACAAAAAGTTAATGAAGCGCTAAACCCAAACTGTTTGGGTGCTTATCTTGAACTTGTTATCTTTCAACATAACTCATGTTAAAAGGGAATTGAATTCAATGGTTGGTAGGTTAGCTATTTTTGTAGCCTCTCCTACTCGACAAATTCTGCCACAAAGACCTGATTGAACCTTTCGATATTTGTATCATCCTCATATCCCTAACAATGTAGACTCATGGAAGGTTTTCCCTAGTGATGAGATAATATGTGATTTCATACAAAATGAACCTTATAAGCCTAAGGAGATTATATCAATGGAAGATAACAAAATTCCAAAGGGCTTGATTGTTATCAGACAAATCAATAGGTGCGGATACTAACAAATCTCCCTAGATCCACCTGGATCTAGAAAAAAATAGGATAGGCACGACTCTTTCCCTAAGTTGTAGTCAATGAGTCTACCAATAAGAAGGAATGAGTGACGTACCTTTATATCACTTTCTTAGGTATTTGTTATTCCCACTTTGCTCTAGTGCTCTTGTGATGTTAGGTCCAAGACAACACAAACCAACCAAAGTGAAGATAGAAAAGTATATCCAATGTCAACTTATGCATATGATCAAGGAGTTATGCTATAAAATAAGAGTGATTTTATGGGAAAGGGACATGTCATTGTATTATATTAAATGAAAGTAGAAGATACAGCCTGATCGCCTTGATGTTGCAAGATTCCTTTCAGTGACCCTTGGTTCCAACACACACACTTTCTCTGCACTTGGGTGAAGAAGATCCAATTCCTCTTGATAGACCAAATAGAGTCTTGAAGCTTATGTCCAAGCAGGGTTCTTCACACAATTCCTTCACCAATTCTTCATTCATTCTTGCTTAACCTTTTCCATGAGAAACCTTCCAATATATAGGAAAAGGAGGGATGTTTACATGGATGAGGATGATCCCACCAAATCTGAGAAGTCAGTAGGATGCCAACCATGCGAATGCCAACTCATTTTATATAAGATCCCCTTCTAGAACCTTCGTGTTTTCTTCTCCTTTCCAAGCTTAAAAACAGGTTCGCACCCTATATATGGAGCAGACTGTGAACATTTCACACCCTAAGTGTGGGTGGCCTGTGAGAATGAGGGATTCTCACACCCTGTAACATAGGCAGCCTGCAAACTCATCTGAAAAATGTTTTTTTTTTAAAGAAGATAGTAGTCATCTTTCTCACGCAAAAAGTCCTTGTGGGAGCCTGAACACATCACTTGTAGAGACATCACCAGAGTGACCAAAATCATGTGTAATAGAATGCCCCCCAAAGTATGAGATTGGGATCTGTGATAGCCAAAATACTTTATAAACTGTGTGTGTGTGTGTCAGAAACTAGGAGTACACATAATCGAAAATTTGTAAACAATCAAGAATCTGCATAATATAATACCAGTTCTGAGGTAGGCATTCCCATGCTCAGATCACAAATGAATGGAATCACAAACATAAGTCATGGCCTCCAATTATACATCGTGGATCCATGCCATAAAAAATGATACATAGCCACCAAGAATACATTGTGGATCTATGTGAGAAGACTTGAATTAAGACAACATAGCCACGTGACATACAAAGTGGATCTATGCACCGACACAAATCATACATACTCCATAGCAGCCTGGATAAAAAAGATGAGGCCCAGGGTCTTCAATCCCGTCACCTGAAAGTACGAATCTAGCCATGCGATTACATGTGATGAAGTCGAACATGGTAGAAACCACTTGATTACCAGTCATTGATGAAAACCGTTAACAAGTGTGAGGGAAATCACCATTGATGTCAATGACTCCCAAGGTACCGAAGTACAATCTGAACAAATGCGAATGAATGAGATGAAGTCGAGCACTCGACGAAATCTCTCGATTAGGGATCAATGATGTGAAACCCCTATCAAAAGTGAAGAGACTTGCCATTAAGACATGCAGGTCCCAAGGTACTAAATTATTTCTAAGTCCCATTTCTGGATAATGAGTTGGAGTCGACAAAACAAGACTCATCACAGGAGGACCTTGATGTATCCCCCATCAATGATAAAAAATAAGTAATAGATTTTGAAGATGAGACAAAGTATGAATATGAGTCGAAATGGACATAGGGAAGGACGACATAGTAAGAATGAACAACTGTAGATGGCCAACTCAATAGAGGTCTCGTGTGAACTTCTCTTGAACATATGAATGACACGACCAAAGACTTGGCAGCACTGACTCAAAGACGACCCAAGATATGATCTTGTAGCAAGTCGAACGAGAGACAAATGGATTTCCCAACCCAGATTCAAATGATGAATAGGGGGTGTCCTATTAAAGAGCGATGCTTACTGCCATTAATATGAATACGAAAACACATTCCTTTCCCAAAATTTCCCCCACCATTTCTGGCGAGTACCTCTTTATTTTTACGCAAGATTGAGGAGGACAACATATGCTTGTTGATGTAAGCTCATCCTTTGGATGAGTTCCTCAGAGTATGTTTAACGAACCATAGGAAGGAGTGGTTCGGTCCCATCACGGTTCTATCGATGTTTGTTTAATGAGTCCAAGGATAGAAAACTCGACAGTTTTTCATATTTTGAGAGTCCGAAAAACATGTAAAGAGAACTCTCCCAATTCCTTTTTCATAAATAAGTTCGACGAGACCAAAAAAGTTACAAAATATCACCCTTCGAACGTTTTCTTCAGATACTTTAATGAGAATGAAGAGAACAAGATCTCTCAAAAATATTTTTGTTTTTATGGAGCGTGAAAAGAGCTTAAAGGATACTCCCTTAGGTTCATCATTTTCATGTTACCATACAAGTACAAAAAGACAAGAAAAAGTATACTCAGCTACGTTCTCATATATTTGCGAGCGCAAGAATGAACAAAGATTGAGCTTGAGGTTTTTCCTATAAAAACCCTAAAAAAGTAGTCATATATGTGACAAAAAGAAAAAATACCCCTACCCCCTTGTTCGGACATCGAAATTGCTATACCTGTGACAACCATACTCACAAGACCATTAGGGCATTAGGTTTTATAAGAAAAATAATATAAAAATCAATAAAAGATAGTAAAAAGTGAATAAATATGGGTAAAAAGAGGCTTTTTACCATTTCATTGTGATTTTGCTAAAAGCTTGTCCAACCACCTCATTTTTCTCCCAAATTTCTTTGCTCAATTGTAGGAGGCACAAGAGACCATTCGATGAACTGTTTCCGCCAATGAGGTAAGATTTCGATCCTTTAACTTTTCCATG
Organism: Picea abies; assembly: GCA_900067695.1. Lineage (NCBI taxonomy): Eukaryota > Viridiplantae > Streptophyta > Pinopsida > Pinales > Pinaceae > Picea > Picea abies. The sequence continues at coordinate 4,987 of CBVK0101779646.1, read as the reverse complement.
GTTCATTTTTTGTTTTTATTGGCAATTTCTTGGGTTCTAAGTCCATTTTAGGGCCCCACTATGCGTTCGAGCATTCTCACAGGTGGTCCTTGCAAGACCTACAAGAATATAAGATTCCCGTAGGTGGCCTTTAGGGAACTTGCGAGAATCTCACACTATACCAAAGGCTCACCTGTGAGGGCCGAAACCTAGATTTTAAAGTTAAGTTTTGCCCAATAAAAATCATGAAAAAGTTTTGCTAACTCTTCTCTCATGGATCTTGTGCAGGTGTTTGACCATCACAATCCTGGAGTGGCGAGAAAGAGAACATGAGGAAGATGATGCTATTACCGGGAATGACCCCGGTATAGTCGCTACCCTCTGGGACTGTGGGATCTTGAAATTCTTCAGGATTCCGAGCATGAGAGCCCAACTCAGATTGTTGGAATACTTGGTCCATATGTGGGATGTGGACCAATAGTTATTTCACATGGGATTCTATACATTGACCCTAGATATCAAGGATATCTATTTTCTAATAGGGTTATCACAGTGTGGGTACCACGCTAGCTTAACTAGTGGTCGAGGCGGTGGACTCCCTATGAGTGAGTATTGTCACAAGTACTGTGTTCTCGAGGTAGAAAGAAGAAAGGGTAAGGTTTCTATTTGGGGGGTTCCAAGACTTGACCCTGTGAACCATCTTGTTCACTATAGCACGCATGGTCGAGAGTGCGAATTCACACATGGCTCTCTAGAGCTACTTCCAATACACCATAGAGTGCACAAAGCCTCGGGTATTCAATTGGTCGGATGCAGTTCTCCATAGTATGAAGAGGCAATTGATGAAGTGTAGGAGGGGTAACTTGAAGCAGTTTGGGTATGAATCAATTTTGGTTTCCTTCTTCCTCGAGAGGGTCCCACTGCTGAGATTATAGTTTGATTGGGGTTTACCAGCCCCACAGGATCCGAGGATGCTGAGGTGGTGCAACCTCATGGATCGACACGTAGCAGGGCCCATCATCAAGTATATTGATTCATTTTTTGACTAGTTGTGGCCCCAGATGCTAATGATTGACGACTACACATATTTTGGTTTGGAGTTTCGAGGGGATCCGTATTTGGCCCTTCCTGAGGATGCTCAGTGGGGTGATTTAGGTAAGAAGTACACATTTTTTTCTTTTTAAATGTTTTTGCAAGTTTTATCATATGAAATGTTTTTGTGTTTATCCAAGAACTAATAAAAAAATCTCTTTTTGATGACACAGATGTGGGGACATATCAACCTCCAGGAACATCCCCTATTCAACGGTGAGGAGAGGCAACTCCAGTAGTGAGATGGGATGCCGAAGACTACGAGGCAGTGGAGCAAAAATTGGAGGGGTTGACCACTGACATCCCAGATATGGATATTGGGGATATCCCTAGACGTTACCAGTGCCATACTGTGGGCGTGTTCGAGTCTATCAGTCGACTGCTTCGTAGGGTAGCCTGAGCAGTTGTGTGTTATTGTGAGCGTCATCTGTGACACTATTTTGTAGAAGCCACGGGCTTCGTATTTTTGAGATTTTGGTCCTTGGACAGAAAATTTTTGTAAAAAATTTTGATCGTTATATACATATATACGACTCTTACCATCTTATCTTTTGTTGTGTTATACATGTAATGTGTGATTGGTTTGTAAATGGCCCAAATGTCTGTCTAACACATAGTTAGCTAATGCATCAGTCAATGTATTTAGACATCTAGGAATGTGGTGATACTCAATATAATCAAAATAATGTTCCAAGAGGTGAATTCGTAAATATACCCGTAATAAAGTAGGACTTTGAATAGCATAGACATTACTTAGTTGTAGTACTACTAGCTGCAAATTGAGTTGTATAACCAGGTGGCGAATACCAAGTGAAATAGCATCAATCAAAAATTCGATGACGGCGCTATATTCTACAATATTATTGGTTGCATGACCAAGGCACACACCTCGCATATTGATAAGTTCATTTGTAGGTGCGTAAATTTCCCATGCAGCAGAAGCAAGGTTCTGAGTACTACAACTAGTGCCATCGGTGAAGCCAGTGTGGGGTAGCAAAGACTCCGACATCTGGAAACCAAGCACAATGTAACATAAGCGGTCGGGGGCAGAGACCAAATAATGAAAAAGAATACTACAGTAACACACAAAATGTATGATACAATAAAATACAAGAACTTATGCACAGGTGATCTTAGGCATAGTACTTATTTACGTACAACCCATTTCTGGGTTCACTCAAAGGGATACCGTCATAGTCTACCAACATGTAAGCTCCTTTCTCCAAAACTTGTTTGAAGATATAAGGACCTCACCACATAGCTTCAAATTTTCCATCTCTTAGCATATCCCGATCTTGTTCGTAAAGAAGAACCAAATCACCTTTGGAGAAAATGCGTGGCCTGACATGTTTGTCATATTGGGCTTTGACGCATTTATTCTAGGCTTCTATAACCAAGGTGGCATCACAATGGGTTTTGTCTAATAGCATGAGATACAACAGACATTCTTCTTCGACAGAAGTGTTTGGGAGAAGTTTGACAGCTAGTTTTAGGGAGGGTATCTCACAAGACGACTTCTAGACCATAAACTAACTGGAATGGTGTAAACCCGGTAGCAGACTTAACGGATGTTCGGTAAGCCCACGATGTTAAAAACAACATCGTGTGCCAACTTGTTTTGTGAATCCCTATCATTCGTCGAAGCATGCTAATGAGGACCTTGTTTATTTCTTCAACTTGTTAGTTGGCTTGTGGGTAATAGGGTGTTGATTTTTCATGGCAAAGACCAACTTTTCAGTGAGTTTGGACATCATGAAGTTTCTAAAGTGGCTACCATGATCAGTAATGATAGTCCGAGGAACACCAAAATGAGCAATGATGTGATTGAATATGAATAATACTGCAGTCCTTCCGGTATTGTCGAATGTTGGCATCACCTCGACCCATTTCGTAAAATAATCTATGGCTATAATAATGTATCCAACCCCCCCAACAGAGTGATGGTGACATGTCATGAAATTGATACCTCATTTCGCAAAAGGACCAACGGAGACCACCGGGTGTAGAGGAGCAGGGTCTGATCATATTTTATTGTTGTAGGTCTGGCAAGTGTGGCATTTTTGGATGGCAACGATATAATTGTTGAATAAAGAAGGCCAAAAATACCCTGACTGTAAGATCTTCTGGGCAGTAGAATACCCAGACATGTGACCACCACAGGCTCCAGAATGGTATTCATTGAGGGCTTTCTCAACTTCATCAAATGTGAGGCAACGTTGAAAAACAGAGTCAATCCCACGACGATAAAGAGTATCACCGAGGATAATATACTGACGGGCTTGGTAGCATATTCGACAGTGGTAAGTGCTAGAAAAATTAAGTTGGAAAGTCTAGGTCTAGAGATATATGATGATATCTCCGTACCAAAGGTCATCGAAACTAATCAGGAAAAGGGATTCATCGGGTAATGAATCGGTGGCTACATTTTCCATTTCAATGTACGGAAGGTCGCATATGAACTTGGAAAATGCCAAGTATTTCATGGACTTAGCGCATTCGAATTCTAAGTCAAACTCCTGGAGTATTACAATCCATTTGGATTATTTCCCCCCCAGCAATTGGCGTGTAAGAATGTGTTGCATAGGGTTGTAGTTAGAAATTATCGTAGTCTTGCGAGAGAGGATATAGTGCTGAAAACATTGAACAACTTGGACGACTGCTAAGGCCATTTTTTCAACATGTAAATACTTGGTTTCGGTAGTCATGAGACTATGACTCAAGTAATAAATGACATGTTCGTCATGAGAATAATCTCGACTGTAATCAGGTGGGGAGAGTAGTGGGGTATGTGTCAAAGACAATTTCTGAGTAGTCACATAAATCCAAGAGTTAGCTCAACATAGTTTGGGATGAAACAATGAAGAAAGTTTTCCTTCCCTTGCAAACTTTGTAACTAGCGAAGTGAGGAAGGAGGAGGGAGATTAAGAATCACCTCGACCTTCAAAGGATCTACCCTGATCCCTTGGCGTGAAACAATAAATCACATAAGTTGGCCAGATTCTACGCAGAAAAAACATTTGTGGGGATTCAAGCATATATGGTAAAACTGACATCGAAGGAAAATGGAACGAAGGTGTATTGGATGATCTACATGGTTCATGGAATGAGCGGGTAAGTAATCGAGATATGGCTGCACAATGTGCTTTATGTCATGAAAGGTGTAAGACATAGCATGTTGAAAAGTTGCATCGGTATTCTTTAAACCAAATGGAAGTTTCTGATAGCCAAAAGTGCCCCAAGGAAAAATAAAAGAGGTCTTGTGTTGGTCCGTTGGTATGATATTGATTTGATTATATTCAGAGAAACCATCCATCAGAGAGAAGATTTCGCTTCTAGCACAATTGTCGATGATCTGGTCAACGAAGGGGGTAGGAAAGTTGTCTTTAGGACAAGCTTTGTTAATGTCCCTATAATCAATGCACACGCAGATTGTGCCTTGTTTCTTGTCGATTGGAACAGGATTGGAAACCCATTCAGTTAGAACCACCGAGTAAATGAAGCCAACCTTAAGAAGTTTCTCAACTTCAAGTTTGATAGCGCCTGATTTACGTGGGTGGACTGGATGAAGTCTTTGCCAGAAGGGTTTAGCATCTGGGTATGTCTTAATCTCATGTATCACAATGTTGGGGTCAATACCCAACATTTCTTCATATCTCCAGGTGAAGATGTCACAAAATTCTTGGAAAAGAGACTTGTATGTCACAACTTCGTCATGGGAACACGAAGCTTCGATATGCACATTTTTGACAATTCCAGGTTTTATGGATATGTCGAGGGGGATGGTTGGTGAGATATTAATTAAGTTCCCTTCGTAGAAAAGATAATGTGTAGACTCAGAAATGGTAGAAATGACAACAACAATCGATGGGGTCGAGATCCATTGGTAACCCTCGATGGTGTGTTGTTCCAGGAAGAG
>CBVK0101779626.1:0-13148 GCA_900067695.1 Picea abies | reverse complement strand
ACCATTAAGCCTCCTCTCTGGAGCTCGTATTTGGAAAGGGACATTACAAACTACTCAAGAAAAAAAATTATCGATTACAGATAGTCAATACTAATAAGGATTGCCCCCATGTCATATTAAATGATATTCTTCAGATTAATCAAAAAAAAATTTAATGTTGTTTTATTTAGGCATGTGAAATTTGTAGGCGCTAGCCCTTTTTACCTTGACAGAATCACATGTGACCGCGTGCTAGAACCAATCATTGGAAAAAAAGGAACTATTCGAAGCTCTGAGACTCCAATGCTCTAGAAGATTCACCAAATCCACAATGTTTGCATTTACCCAGAGTGTTACTGACTGAACTCGGTCATAAAGTTCTATTGAATGATGGGTGTAGGTATTAACCTACCCTTCATCTCTCCTTCATCAATGTTACGGCTTGATCGAATGACTCTCAGGAATTTTCCTCCCTTGAAGATCTATGGTTGACTTCCACTCTATACTTCAGGACTCTAGGAGTTCCTCACCCTTCACAACAATGGCTCAATTCGTTGGAGTGTTGAATCACCGAACCACCAAAGGATAAACACTCAGAGATCTAACGACCGTCCTTCAATTACTATATCCATGACTATCCTTTGCTTCAGGCTTCGCCCTTCAATTACTATATCCATGACTATCCTTTGCTTCAGGCTTCGCGAATCCACAACACTCCCATTCACCAGGAATGTTACTGACTGAACTCTGTCATAAAGGGAGGTGGACCGACAGTTGTAGGTTCTACCCTATCCTTCCACTTTCCTTCGCCAATGGTTATGAATTTAATCAGATGGTTGGCAGGGATTCTCCACACATGAGAATATACGGTGGAGATCTACTCCATGACTATGGGCTTTGGATTTTATGCAAACCAAACAACAATGATCATTTTCACTTGGATGGAAGGGCTCGGGGATATGACGGCTCAAGCTCTCCTTGATCAACGAATATAATTACTTTGGGACTTCGAAGCTTCAAGGTTTCTTATCTCTTTACCACTATGACTCAAACTTGTTGGAGTGTCGAATCACTGAATAAATCAGATATCTACGACTCACTCTTGTCCAACGATATACAATTGGGATTAACTCTGGGCTTCGGAGCTTCAGGGCTTTGCGCCTCCTGACAACACTAAATGTTCCAAACATGGAAGTGATGAATTTTGAAGGACTCACGGTTTAACGACTATAATCCTCAAGTCTGATCAAACAATTTTGGGGAAATTCAACTCCTCACAAGAAAATCTTGTCCACCAGTTCTTAAACAAAGGAATTTTACACTCCTTGAGTCCCCACATGGAACTTTGCACACACTTTTTCTCCTGAGCTTCATCACTTGTATGAAGTGAAATCCAACGCACACTTGCACTTCCCTCCTGAGATCTGGACTTTAAAAATTCGCATGTGCACTCCTTGCTCTTACTCTATACATAATTGCACTATCCCTTCCAATCTATAATCCTTAGATTTTAATGGCCTTTGCACACATTGCATCGGCTCTGTGCACACCTTTCACAGTCTCTCCTGAGATTTGAATTCATAGAAGGTTCACCCTCTGTAAACCTCATGTTGGAACTATGCACACTTTGCACTATGAGTCCCAGAAGAGAAACTTTGAAACTTAAAACATAATCATAAACTTACTCTTAGAACAGACAAACACACAGACACAAAAATGCATCAACACAATATATTTTTAGTTTCAGAAAGTACAAAACAATCTTATAGTCTCCTCTCAGGATTTGAGAGCATTTATATTCTCTTCTTTCTCTTTCAAAAAGCAATATATATATATATATATTATGCTAACTCATAATATCTGCTTACTTGGTTTGTACAATGGAGGGTTGTTACTCCCTTCCAAATCCCATCGGAAATAATCCTTCTAAAACCAATAACATGCTACCACCTATCACTTAGTCACAAGATTTCATATTCCCTTCTTCGGAAGGTCAAGCTACCTCCACAACTCATCTTGAATGAGTCTTTTTGAAAAACAAATATCCGCAAGACTTGACGACCGAGAGTGACATCTATCAACGAGTCTCATTCATTTGGTCTTGCTCCATTGGGCTTCTCTGTTTGGACTTAACCTTATTCCATGCCTTAGGAATTTTCCAAAGACTACTTTCTGAAATCCTATCGGAAATTCCCTTTTCAGACTTCATATATGAATATCGACCATTGATTCTCGAGGTTGAAACAATCTAGGCTGTTTCTTCACTAAACTTCATTGTCACCATGAAAACATAAAATTTCACTATATGGGTTGGATTTTAACAATAAAACCTGCATATCATTGCCATAAATATTCTCTTCGATGGTTTCGAGGAAAATAAACTTGAATCTACCCATAAATTTTGGTATTTCACTCTAGTTCACTATTTTCCCCCAATTTCGTCACAAATCAAAATCTATAATAATGATTTTTCCCAATTTGTGCTAGTTCTTGGCCCATATAAGATCAGTGTTGAACCTTGATCTATGATACTAATCTTTAATGTTCCCCCAACTCAATTGAGGCCCATTACTCATGGAATACACATAAAAAAGAATTTTTCGCTAACATATAATGTAGCTTACCAATGTTGATGTGTTTTCACCCATCAAATAGAGACCAATTTTTTTTTTGGTCTAACTTAGAAAGTTTCAATAATCTTCAATTGTTGATCATGAAGACCCAACAATTTTCCAATTAGCTTCATTTCTCTATTTCTTCATCATGAAAGTCTAACAAGGATAGTTTCTCTTAGAAACAAAGAGAAGGACAAGAAAATATACTAAAGGAAGGAAATTGTTTATGTCTATCTTCTCACTAAATAGCCCAAGATATGCCAATTTCCTCACTCATCTCTATACTACTACCCCATACTTATCCTTTTTCCTTAATCTTTTCCTTACTCCCCATGCTCTTTTACTTGGTCATTTTCCTCACTTTTTTGTGTTTAACTATTTCCACATTTAACCATTTCCAGTTTCCAAATTCAATTTTCATTTTCCATTTTCCTTTTTTCTTTTCCATTTCCTTTTTTCCATTTTACTTTTCCATATTTCCATTTTCCATATTTCATATTTTATTTCCATTTCCTTACTTTCACGTAACTTTATGACTTACCTCCCCAACACTTAGTCATTTTTCATGACTTACCATGATTTACTCTTTTTTACACTAAGTATTTTTTTTTAGTCTTATACTTAGTTTATTTTTTACTTTAACCTCATGTATGTAACATATCCATATACAACTTGAGTGGGACTAATGTTTAAGAACATGTGTTTCCTCCTAAGAGGTCACAAGTTCGAATCCAGAGGGGGTTAGGGTAGGTATATCCTCATAGACTTTAGCAGTAAAATAGCTGCATGGAGAGTGTCCCTTGTACCACAAATAAGGAGGTCTCATACACCAATTTGGTGTTTGGATTGTATTATTATTAATTGAATATAAAAATATGCAAAAAAAAACCAGTTATAAAATAAAATCATTATTGAAATATATATATTCAGACAAATGTGAACCCAAAACAATGGAATTTGTTATGCAACAATATAACTAAGTACCCCAACATAAAATAATACATAATCATATTTAAAACTAGTATCATAGAATTCATCATTTGTCGGTCATATGTAATATACCTATAATTTAATATATATCTTAAACATTAATATTTAATTGTCTACATAATTTATTTGTTGGTTGCTAAGTTTATTTCTCTTTATTTTGGGACACACCTCCCATTGACACATTGCAATGAATACCTATTATACATAGATGAAGCGTGTCAGTGAGGTGGACCTATCCTTGGGTGACATATGTCAGTGACATGGACCTACCCTTGACTGACACATGAATGGACAAAGATGACTGGACAATGACATGGCATGATGACTGGGTAATGATGTGGTGGTCAAAAGATACTTTTTACACAAGCTACGCGGAATTTTATGGCTCTCTCTAATTCATTAAAAAATAACATGGAGATGAAATTTATTTATAAATAAGTCATTAGAACCATCCCACAATGCATGTGGGATAAATAAAGTTGAATTTGCAAATCAAAGGCACAGATTTCATGAGGACAAATCAATGATGGTTGAGTCTCCACTTTTTGGAGCTCATAACATTTGATCTTGACGTCCGATTTGAGAAAACAAGACCTCGGTGGAAAGATAAATAGATGAAGAGAAAATTGGAAGTGGTTTTAATGGATGAAATATTAATGATCAGGGCCTAAAAATTAAATTACATTCGGGACTATTTTTGGGCTCGGAAACAAGTTATTTTTGGAAAATTATTTATTTAAAGAAATTTATATACTTCAAAGGTGGTTCATAGATGATGGCACAAATATAAAATATCATATTTACCAAAGGTATTAATTCATTTCAACAAAGGGGAAACATAAAAACCTAACTAAAAAATAGTTGCAACAAGACGAAGAAGAGATTACAAAAGAGGAAAGGGGGTAGATTCAAGAGGTTGGCAGTGGGTTGTTAGAGAGTTTGCTATAGGGGTATTTTTGTTGGAAGCAAGTTATACCTTTCCAAATATTTTTGAATCAATCTATTTTTAGTTTTCCTTCATATTCATTTCTTCTCACCTCTTTCAATATTCTTCCGTACATTCCCCAAAACATTTCAGGTCCAAAGGAGAAAAATCCATGCTTGTAAAAAGTAGATGCAATTTATTTAAGTTTATGTAATTTTCATTGAAGTCTTATTGAGACTATTTCAGCCATTTTGTTCCATAAGTTTTTAATATTATTTCATTTGGTATACTACAATCAATTTCTCCCACAAATAACTAATGCATGGCATTACATTAATGTTTTTTCATACTTTGAGTCTAAAGCATGGGATTTCAAATGTATTGTCCATCAAAATAGTTTTTTAGTTGTAATGAAGTGATCATATAAAGTTCTTTGATGACCTGCCCATTTTAATTTTCTTTAATCTTGCAAAGTCATAGATGATTCTAGGTTCACAACATTTTAAAAGGAAGGAAAAATATCTTTCGAAAGAAAACTATGAACAAATATCTTTCAATTATATTCACTTACTTTTATTTCCATGAATAAGATGATGTGTTTAATGAAAAATATGTTAAGTGAGAGTTATGTTGGAAGATATTTTGGGGATTACTCTTTCATACTCACCCATTGAATTCATATACAACCACACAAAGAATCTTCCAATATATCAAGAGAGGAGAACCAACTCTATAAAAGGAGGAAGTCTTTCTCATTCCCCACAATATTTTATCTTAAATTTTGGTCATTTTCCCTTGGCAGTAAAAACAATCAACATTTTTGGAAACCATATTGGGGAGAACAAAAGGATGGTTTCATAGACCAAAAATAATTGAATGACACAAACAGGTCCAAATCAACCTCAAATACAAATTAGAATGGATGATTAAATAAGTATTCAACGTCAACTGCATAATTTAATGAAAAAAAGAAGTCAAGAAGAGCTTGAAAGAACATGCCAAGTCCTTGTTTGTGAAGTAGAAATTGCAGAGGCTTGAAGACAAAGAAGACAATAATAAATATTTGAGATTTGGAATTGTACAAATGATTTTTGACAATAATCAAAGGATTTTTAAAAATCAAAGTTTGGAATCAATGACAGACAGAGAAGAGCAAAGAAATAAAGGACAAATAATTCCAAGAAGAAGGGTAAGATCTAGTTCTTTGAATTTACATGGAGAGCGACATCAAATGATTACTCTTACTGAAGGTATTCTTCCTATTTTTTTGGAGATGGGATCATGGATCCAAAATATCATTTGGATTGATTCCTTACCATTTGTACTAATATCTATTCTATTAAGCATGATGATTTCCTGGTGAGACTCTTTCTCCAAACATTAGTTGGTCCATCCTATGATTGGTACCTTTCTCTTCCATAAAACACAATCAATTCTTTTGATGACATGGAATATGTATTCATGGAGAATTTTTTTCCGCCTATATCATATCATAAACTCTTGACACAATTTACTCAGATTCATCTCCAAAATATTGAAAGAATTAAAGATTTTAATTCAAGTTTTTTCAATACTTTGCATCGAATTCCACAGTATCAGTGCCCAAATGATCCAATTATTTTTGGATGTTATATGAATGAAATTCCTTCAAATTTGAAATATACAATAAGAGAATCATAAATCACAAATTTGGGAGAAGTGATGAGAAGAGTGATTGAAATCAAAGTTTTCATGATAGAAAGTGAAGTTGATCCTGAAATCATTCTTGGTAAACTTCAAAGGAATATGATAGATTTATCATTGTCATCTCAAGTTCCATCTACTTAAATATAAGTTGAAGAGTGAGGGGTTGGAAGAAGAATGTTTTAATATAAACCACTAAATGTAACAAATATCTCTGAATACACTTAGAAGGCATGCCAAGACACTCATATTACCTAGTTAAAAAGAATCATTAACCGAATGCTAAATGAAATAACTCAGTTAAATAGAAATGATGATAAAATTCCAAGGGAGGAATATGAAATATTTCATTTCCTACACACGACCTCATAAATTATCCAAAAATAAATTAAAATATCAATGATAAATCCCTTAGGACAAGGGCCCCTAGAGATCAAAATCCAAATGTAGTGATATTGAAAGAATATTTTGATCAGATTCCCGAGGAAGAGAATCAAAGACTTGTTTTCCAAGAATATAATAATGAAACTGCTACAAGGGTGCTAGAATCCATGTAAATGGATGTTGATCCATTATTGTTTTCAAAAGGATGGATTGAAGAATATGAATGTAGAGATGAAGACTGAAATTTTCAAGAAAACATTGTCAATACTAGATCCAAAGTAAAAGATTCAAATATTTCTGAATTCCAAAACAAACTAACAAGATCTTCCATATCAAAAGTTGTTCCTCCTCAAACAAGTGCTAGACATGTAACCTCTTCTCCAGTAAAACAAAATGATGTAAAATGATAAGAAGAGATGAATTATAACGTTGTTAATGTTTTGAAGGAGTTGCAAATAAATTTTCCATTCTTGGAAATACCACAAAAGAAAAATGTTGTCTTGTTCAAAAGGAAAGAAATGGAAGCAATGGAAAATTTCATTGATGTAACAGTTGAAAGAATCAATTTCATTTCATTCATAGGATCATGGATGATTCATTTCGTTGGTTCTTTTTAAAAATCTAATTCTAGAGCAGGAGATTCAAAGATGGTTATTAATCAAGTCTAGAACATGGATACTGAAAAAACATTCTCAATCATGGTTGGGAGTAATAAGATGAGTTGGATATGTACTTGGCTACAGTGGAAATGTTCTTACACTTGAGAGTATCCTTTCTCTCCAAGTAGCATAGGGTAGGTATGCTTTTGTTGTCTCATGTATATAATATGGTTATGTTAGTGAATTTTTCCAATAAACATTTTTTGGATCAAGGTAGTGGATTGGGATGACACCATATCCCAATGGATGAATGCATATGGTCTTGGTCTGGGTCCTCAACAACCCACAAGGGGGTCATTATCCTACATTTGGAGCCAAATGTTCATGTGTTTTCACCCATCAAATATAGATCAAATTGTTTTTGGTCAAACTTGGAAAGTTCCAAATAATCTTCAAATGTTGATCGTGAAGACCCAACAAGTTTCCAATCAACTTCAATTCTCTAGTTCTTCATCATGAAAGTATAAAAGGGATAGTTTCTTTTTTAAATAAAAGATAAGGAAAATAAAAGATACTAAAAGAAGAAAATTGTTTATGTATGTCTTCTCACTAAATATCCCTATGTATCAACTTCATTCAACACTTCAACGCTTTATTCAATATTTCAATTTTCATTTTCCATTTTCCATATCCATTTTCCATTTCCTTTTTCCTTTTCCATTTCCTTTTTTCCATATTTCCATTTTCCATTTTCTATATTTCATATTTCATTTCCATTTCCTTACTTTCACATAAATCGTTGTCTTGCCTCTCCAACACTTATTCATTTTTCATAACTTACCATGTTTTACTCTTTTACACTAAGTATGTTGGAAATTGTGTTTTCATTGATGTCAAAGGAAGAACTGGACAGGAATAATCATGAATGTCATTGATGTCAAAGGAGACAGAATTTCTGAAACAATGTTGCATGATGCTATTAGAAATCTGATCAATGAGATTTCTGTGGTGAGGGTTTTCAACATTGTTTGGAAAAACCACAGTATTGCGAATGAATTGTCGATGTTTTAGATCTAGATCAGGATCCATCTTCAGGACAAGAAGCCTGGATTATAATTGAAGAGCAAAGCTTAATATAAATACTAAGGGGAAGGAGAAAATCCTAAGGGTCGGATAGGGACTTCTAAGTCAACAACCCTCTTCTTAATTTTAATCTTGATATTTTCAAGAGCACAAATTTCATCCAGAGTTTCCCTTCTGTACAGGAAAATAATCTGATCAATGAGATTTCTGTGGTGAGGGTTTTCATCATTGTTCGGAAAAACCATAGTATTGCGAATGAATTATCAATGTTTTGGATCCAGATCAGGATCCATCTTCAAGACAATAATCCTAGATTATAATTGAAGAGTGAAGCTTAATATAAATACTAAGGGGAAGGAGAAAATCCTAAGGGTTAGCTAGGGAATTCTAAGTCAGCATCTCTCTTCTTAATTTTAATCCTAATCTTTTCAAGAGCACGAATTTCGTCCAAAGTTTCCCTTCCATACAGGAAAATAATCTAATCAATGAGATTTTTGTGGTGAGGGTTTTCATCATTGTTCAGAAAAACCACAATATTGAGAATGAATTGTCAAAGTTTCAGATCTAGATCAGGATCCATCTTCAGGACAAGAAGCCTGGATTATAATTGAAGAGCGAAGATTAATATAAATACTAAGGGGAAGGAGAAAATACAAAGGGTTGGCTAGGGAATTCTAAGTCAACAACTCTCCTCTTAATTTTAATCTTGATCTTTTCAAGAGCATGAATTTCATCCAGTGTTTCCCTTTCGTACAGAAAAATAATATGATCAATGAGATTTCTGTGGTGAGGGTTTTCATCAATGTTCGTAAAAACCACAGTATTGTGAATGAATTGTCGACGTTTCGGATCCAGATCAGGATCCATCTTTAGGACAAGAAGCCTAGATTATAATTGAAGAGTGAAGCTTAATATAAATACTAAGGGGAAGGATAAAATCCTGAGGGTTGGCTAGGGAATTTTAAGTCAGTAGCTCTCTTCTTAATTTTAATCCTGAGCTTTTCAAGAGAACAAATTTCGTCTAGATTTTCCCTTCCATACAGGAAAATAATCTGATTAATGAGATTTCTGTTGTGAGGGTTTTCGTCATTGTTCGAAAAAACCACAGTATTGCGAATGAGTTGTCAACTTTTCGGATAAGAGCTAAGAGCTAATTTAATATCACTAATGATTTGTCTTGTTTATGAGTGAATCCATGTGAAGATGAAGTTAGGCATACTGAAATGACACGTCCAAGGATCGAACCTGAACCATACACGACTCTGAGGAAGATAGAGGAAGATTTATGTTTCAAATCAAACTAGATAGAGCAAGTCATGAAGGTCCCTGCACATCTATATATCTTTGTGTGTTAATTAAATTTTGATGAGATCTCTACTAGGGTGCTTGAAGACCAGGTTGCAAAGGATCAAAGGAAGATCTGGATCGCACTGATTAAATTTTGGTGAAGGTTTTGTGAGAAGAGAAAACATGAAGTTAATGAAGAAAAGGAAAAATATAATATCTCACATGCACCAAGGAAATTGACTATGACGGGTTTATAATGAACAAGTGAAATATCTTAGCTTGAATGAAAATAAAAGAGCCATGGAACCGTGAGAAAGGAGTTAAATTTTAGTGCCATAATTTTTTTTTGTATGTTAATAATGGACAACTGATATTGAATATTAGATCCATATCTAACTAGATCCATGACCATAATCACTCCTTCATTCGAATTTTGAAACAATGGTAAAATAGCTTTGAAGTCATAGCTATCAGAGGAGGAATGCTGATAGAGTAATATGTGCTCCAACATAAAGGTATCGAAGAATATTTCATTCCTCTCCTTGATTTGCATGCCAAAAGAAATTCCCAGAGTGTTTGTTTGTATGCTAATAATGGATGGATGAGATTAGATATTGGATATAGGTCTATCCATATTGACGACCAACATTGATCTTTATTCGGAGTCCAAAACAATGATAAAATACTTTCACAGTTAGGTATTCAAAGTTGAAAGGAATCTGACAAATAGAATTCTGACCAATGGATGAGATCTATTCAGAGGGAAACAAATCGATGACTCCTGGAAGGACACATAAGAAGCAAGGACAATGCCATGTGTCCAATGCCAAGTTAGCATAGTGACAGAGTAGAG
Source organism: Picea abies (assembly GCA_900067695.1). NCBI lineage: Eukaryota > Viridiplantae > Streptophyta > Pinopsida > Pinales > Pinaceae > Picea > Picea abies. Next base: position 2,750 of record CBVK0101779626.1, on the reverse strand, counting down.
TAAGAGGAAGGGATGATGTCATAGGTTTGGAGGCACCACATCATCCAATACATGTGGAAGGAGCACATATCAGACTTTGCACAATACCACTTATATACCAAGACAGTGCCACAAAATTCGACAAGTGTAACCTAGTGACTGGACCACATGTCACAAGTACATTTGGCCATGTACAAAGGTAACTGGAAGTTTGACGATGAAGGAAAATCTAAATTAATATGAACTGTTGATCTATCAGAGTTGTTCTTGTTAGAGTGAAACAATTCACCCTTTTATTTACACTCTCAAGCAAAATTATCAAATAATATTCATTTTTGATACCATCAGAGCTTATCGATCGGTGTTCAAAATGTTGGGGAAGTTTCACAGCTCTGATAAGAGGGGTATCGAATTATATTCCTTTTAAATACTGTCAGAGCTTATCAATCAACGTTCAAAATATTGAGAAGTTGTACAACTTTGATGAGAAAGGTATCAAATAATATTCCCTTCCTCGTGAAAAGTGTTATCTCAAGAAAAATAAGCAATCTAGACCATTGGTTGACGTGCAAACAAGATGCAATGACAACTGTAGATCTACATGGGTCCCACCTAGCCATCTTATGAAAGGATTGAGGGACAAAAAATAACCATCGTGCATGTTGAGGTGGTGATATAATGCGATCCATTTATTTTATATTATGAGTGATCTAGGTTAATATTGGTGGCCACCCACCTATTCCATGGGCTCGAAAAACAATTTTCCATCTTGGTAGTTTTCGACAGTTTTTCGAGTTCCAAACTTCCGAGGCCGTTTTGAGTCCATAAATGACATTGTTTTGGTATTTGGGGCTGAGGTTACTGCCAATAATATTGGATTGGGCTAGTAAAAAATTGTTCTTCTCGATTATACCTTTCTAACAATGTATCGAGTGCCCCAAACAGAGATCTCATGCAAAAGTTACGCCCCCAGGAAGTTGACATATCAATTACCCCCATCGGGGCCCGCAAACCTTTTGGATCTTTATCTTCCGTGGTTAGGGTTTAGGATTTTACTTATGTTAAAAAGGCCTTTGGAGCCTCATTGTAACAATCATATTCTTGAAAATGTGAGTAGTAGTAACATCTCTTTTGAGATATAAGCTGCCACCATTCTAGTGAGTCGTTCACTCTATAATTTTACAGTCTTTGTACATTTTTGTTCATTAATAGAAATTGTGTATTACTGTATTTTTGTGTTTATGGTTTCATATCTGATACATTTTTTTTATATTATTATATATATGATATATCTCTGTATATTTATTTGTTATATCTACGCTCTCATTTCGTGCCGAAAATAATCTGCATCAGAGAGGACTGTTGGATCCTTCGCAATACTTGTCATCAGAGTGGACAGGTACTTTGTCGACAAAGGACTTCAAGAATCAATGACAATCATTGATCAATGATCTAATGGTTTAGGTAGTTTTGAGTGTTTCAAAATCCCTATGGTCCTGATGAACATGATCACAGATCGACGGTGGATATTGAATGGAGACCTAGATCTGTCAGTTGCTTAGTGACAAGGCCTATGTTATACTTTTTTTTGGATAAGGAACATATCAATGACTGAGATTAAATGTGTCCCAAGGACCATATATGGTGATTTTGATATATCTAGGAGAGATCATAAGGTTATTGTGCATTGTAGTTATGATATATGGAAATAATCATATCAATGTTCGAGATCTATTTAAAGACTTAATGAGACAATGATTGAGCATTGAGGACCAGTGAATGAAATCGCGTGAAGCAGAACAAAAATCAGACTAGTTTTCATGGAGGGTTTATAGCCCAAATTGATGGAGAGTCAATGGACCTAGAGCCGACTTGATGAATACAATTTGGCTTAGAAAAAATGCTTGGTGTATGATGTCGAATATATAATGATTCCTAGATTGTTTTGAATTTGTGTGAGTGTGCGATGAATGTGGTGTGAAGAGGCATGAGAAGAATAGATTCTCTGAGGTCCATAAGAATATGTGTAATCAAGTGAGTAATATTTATGATGATGAGATTCACAAGTCGAAGAATACATGAGAATAGAAGAAGAGAAGATATGAATGTCTCAGGGTGGTTGGGAGGTGCAGGGAAGTTTTGGAATTGTGCAGAACAAAAGTACTAAGATAGGGTAACGATTCTCTATTGAGAATATTTGAAGAATCACTTATGTCATTTTGGAAGCTACAAAAATAGAAAATATGTTTTCTATTGTGTTCAAATGAAGAGATAAATTGACTTCAGGGTGGCAGGGTGGTGCAAGGAAGCAGATTGGTGTCTCTTGCAGGTTGGTGCATGCAAATACTGTAGCTCTAGGTTGGTGCCTATAGGAAGAGATGAGTTGGTTCTTAGCCAGGGAGATTGGTGTGTCCTACAAGTTGGTTCCTGCAAACATTACAACCAAGTTGGTGCTCAACAAAGGGGTTCATGCCTCCTTCCAATTGATGCTGGTAAATCAGGGAGTTGGAGCTTCCTTCAAGTTGTTGCATGTAAATCAGGGGGTTGGTGCTTCCTTCAAGTTGGTGCTTCCTATAAATGTAATATTCTGACATATATAAGAAATAATTTCATGGTTTTCTCCCATTTGATTTTCCACATTAAATCTCTGTGTACTATGTCTTGTGTTATTGATATGGTTAATTTTTTGTATTGCTTATGATTGCTTATGTAAAGATTAGTTAAAGTGGTAAAATCTCTCTAATACTTATTCACCCCCCCCCCCCCCCCCC
>CBVK0101779515.1:0-11003 GCA_900067695.1 Picea abies | reverse complement strand
TTCGCCTGCTTCTCTTACACATGTTGCTTTTCCTTCCAACTGTCTTTTCCCTATTTCATTTTTTTCCTCCAAAAATAATATTTCTTCCTTCCTAGGCCTACATCCAACAACCATTGATTCATTTTTAAATGTAGTTATCAATGGTAAACTTGATGCAACCATAACATTTATAGTGACAATTAAATGATGCATACTGACTGAAGATGACATGTTATTTGTATTAGTGTCATACTACATGACACTAAAGTAACATTATGATGAGTATGAAAATACAATATACATTCAAGGTAGTGGAGAGAATTAACTTTAATGCTATTTGACACAACAAATTTTCTTAGTGTTATAACAATCAATGCGTAGATGATGCTAAAGTGATGAAAAAAAACAAACAATGTAAAATCAATCTTTGTGTTGAACTCAATGTACATTTAACATATAAGATAAAAAGTTGGGGTTCCCTCATTTCCTTTTCACATGAGGGTTTCATGTGGATCTACTTAGCACTGAAAGGGATTTGTGGGGAAACTAAAGAGGATAAATAAAGGGATATTTGTGGTGAATCATTTGATATCTTGGATTCACATGGAAGTTTTTTGTCATTTTCCCTCGATATTTTTTAAATTTGTAGATTTAAATCAAAAAGGGATTTGGGTTTTGTAGATGGGATTTGAGTTTTAAAGGAGGGAATGTGATTCGGGATTTGGATATGGAATTTTGTTTTTTCTTCCATTCCCCCCATTTGTTTTTAAAAATTGCATATTAAAAAAAAATGAGATTTGGATTTTGGAGATGGAATTTGGGTTTTCCTTCTTCTTATCCTTCCTCTTCTTCTCCTTCATCTCCCTCTTTCCCACTTTGTCTCTTTCTCTCTCTCCTCTCCTTCCTATTAATCTCTTTATATCTGTCCTCTCCTTCATCTTCCTCTCTTCCTCTCATTCTCTCCCTTTTCCTCTCCTTAAACTCCTCCTCCCTCTTCCTCTTCTCCTCTTCTCCTATTCCACTCATATTTTTCTTCCCCAATCATATCCCTATTCCTCTTTTTATTTACCCCTCCTCTTATTTTTATTCACCCTCTCCCTCCTCCCCCTTTTACTTTTCTCTTCCTCTCCTACCACAGTCCCCTAAGTTCCCCAGTTATATTAGAGAAACATCTACCACTATAATAAAATAAAATTTTAAATAGGATTTACCGATAATTTTCTCGTTGATTAACAAATCATGTGAGGGATGAAATAATTTCATGTTTGTTTTCAATTTTCACATGCAAACCTATGTGACTAATTTCATATCTGAAAATTTCTTCCTAGTGATCTAACAATAAACCCTATTTGTTATCACTAAAATATTTTACACTGGAATTATTGCCTAAAAAATATAGTAGCGGAAACAACAAGATCATGGATGAATCATAAACACACATGAAACACAAAATTTATGTTTTGTAACTTTATCAAATTCATAAATTCTGAGGGAAAAACTAGCCCTCCCAGCCAATACAAATCCACCAAAAATCTGAGGAAAACCTTGTCCTCCAATAACCAGAAAAATAAGAAAATCAAACCTCAAAAATCCCTGGAAATTTCCTTTGCCCACAAATTTGTTGTAGACCACGTGTACAACTTGCTTATGTCAAATGTATTGTTGCTGAAATCAACCTATATAGACCTGCTCCTGCTTAGAAACCTTGCACGTATGTATGTGATTCACTCGCTTGCAACCTGCATACATACAGGACTATTCCCACTGCAACCCGTGTATACATGATTCGCCTTACTGCAATCTGCATACATATGCGACTGTTCCCACTGCAACCCATCTACATACACAATTTTTCCCACTGTGACTCACATACATGTACAAAATACTATATGGATAGTTCCATACAATTCACTCCACTCATACAATTTCTTCCTTCTATGACTACCTCTCTCCTAGGCCAAATTTTCCAAAATTACAGGCATTCCCTTGATGAAATCACCAAGCCTCCTAGCAAAATTTCTCACTCACTTATGCTAACTCCATACTTTCTTCACATACTCTACACAATGAAAATCTCACAATGACCTCTCTTCTTTATATACAAGTCTTAGGGGTCATCATAGAAGTCCCTCCATAAGTCAACATCAAATTAAGCTTTCTATGTGGGTGTGAAGCCCCTACACAAACCCACAAATCCCATAACCAATCCCATGAATCCCCCACTCAAATCCAAGAAGTTTTTTACCAAAAAAAAAGTGTGATGTGGTTCTCATGACAATTCCCACATCCCCAACACCTAGGGAATGTGAGAATGCCTTCTTGAAGATACAAAAATAAAAAATTCCTCTTATCAATGGATGTATTCACACCACACTACAAAATAACCTAGAAATAACTATGTTTCCCACAATATATATGCTACCAAAACTGCTCTCTGATCCACCTGATTGGATGCCCCCTCTATCATCGAAGAAAATCCTTCTCTATAGTCCTCCTGACTGGATGCATCCTTTGTCACTAAAGAAAATCCTGTTGTTTGGCATGGTGCATCCTTGTAAGACACCCTACTCCTAGAATCCTCTTGCTCCTGAGCATCCTTCCTGGCCATGTCAACCTATGACACCCTCCCAATAGTCTTGGAATATGCCTCTCTCCCATCTAGACCTGAATGTAGACTCCCTTTGGATGAGTGATTCTCCCTCTGAGCATGTTGACTCCCACTGAAGGCCAACTTACTCTACACTATCCTGAGAGGCTTATCCTCCCTCATGGATATTTAGGGATGAATCCCTATGTATTATATCTCCCTTTGAGTCGACACTACTGGTGGGTCTACTTGCCTCATCATTGGTGGAGTTACCTGCTCCCTTTGAACCTATTCTCTTGGTGGGGCCACCTGCCTCACCAATGGTGGTACTACTTGCCTCACCACTGGTGGAGCCACCTGCTCCTCCTCATCTATCTCTCTACTACTGATGGAAACAAATATCATAGGTTGGCCCCTTAACCTATATAGGTTTCCCTCCCTAACTCCAAGAACCACTGATGATCTGAAGCTATATTGTCTGGGCACTAAAAACACATGTCCATCCTAAAAAAATGTTGCATATCCCTATTCCTTGATCGATGAGGTTGAGAACACACTCTTGGAACCCATAACACATTTTCTACTCACAAAACATCCCCTGACTCCATTTGGAATGACACTATACCAGATCCATGCACTACATGCCTGGTCACCATGTCAAGCTCCTTGTACATACATGAGTCAAACACTATGAAGATCTCTAATAAATATTGTGCCCTTGTTCCAATGGTTCTAACTATATATGACCCATGCAATCCTCCAAGGCAAGCATCTTTCTTACCCAAGTCATGACAATCCAATGAAATTCTACCCAAGTCCATAATCCAAGTCACATGAATCTTCATGTTTATGCACATTCTACAATTGAACCTATGTCCTCTTATGAATAGTCCCGATTTGTGAATGGACACTTAGTCTAGTCCATTCTATACCACCAAAACTCATCTTTGCAAGTGTCCTCATCCTCGTGGGTCAAATGTATCATACAATGTCGCACCTCGACACACTGTCAAGTGTTCAACCCTTGGCCCAATGAAGACTCTATATCGTCAACCTGACACACACATGAAGCCATCTCGTCTATGCCAAAGAAACCAAGATACACCTAATAAAAATCACTATTAAAAAACAATGGAAGTCCATCCACAGAGTTGGAAAAATGCCACACAACATACTGCTATGAACCAATCTCTATGCCAATCCACTAGAACTCCCAACCCGCCACAACACTGAGCTGCAATAGTCCAAAAATATGCATGTGAACGATTTTCTCCATGTCTCAAATAAGAAACCATATAACCTACTACTACCTGCAACAGTCACTCTAGCTCCCTGTTAGAGCTGTCACTTGTGACCTGCCCAGAACAAGTACAAGAGAAAGAACAAGAACAACACTCTTCCAATGTTGTATCCCAAAATGTGTCTCAATATGATCCCCTTCTCTTAAGATTACAAGATATGAAACCATGTCAGTTTTTACATGCAACTCTATATGACTAATTTTAGATCAAACAATTCCTTCCTAGTGATCTAACAGTAAACCCTAGTTGTATCATTGAACAATTTTACATTGAAATTATTGACTGAAAAATGTAGCAGCAAAAAAAACAAGATCAAAGATGAATCATCAAACACACATGAGACACAAAAGTTTTTTTTTGTAACTTTATCAAATTCAAAAATTCTGAGGGAAAAATCAACCCTCCCAGCCAACACAAATCCACCAAAAATCTGAGGACAACCTTGTCCTCCAAAAACCAGAAAAATCAGAAAACCAAACCTCAACAAATCCCTGGAAATTTTCTCTTCCTACAAATCTGTTGTAGACCACCTGTACAGCCTGCTAACATCACTTGTATTGCTGCTGATGTCATCTTGTATGGGCCAAATCATACTTAGAAACCTTGTATGGATGTACACAATTCACCCTTCTGCAACCCGCATACATACACGATTGTGCCCACTACAACCTGCATATACATGACTCACCTTACTGCAAATCACATACATACACGACTATGCCCATTGCAACCCACATATACTCAATTCACCTTACTGAAACCCCTGTACATACATGATTGTGCCCACTACAACTTGTGTATACATGATTCACCTTACTACAACCCACGTACATATGCTATTTTGCCCATTGCAATCTATGTATGCACGCAACTGTGCCCACTGCGACCCACATACATGTACAAAACATTGTATGAACACTTTCATACAATTCACTCCACTCGTACAATTTCTTCCTTCTCTAGTTGCCTCTCTCCTAGGTCATATTTTCCAAAGTTACATACATTCCCTTGCTAAAATCACCAAGCCCCTTAGCACAAGTGCTCACTCACTTATGGTAACTCCATACTTGCTTCATGCAATCTACACAATGACAATGTCACAATGACCTCTCTTCTTTATATATAAGTCTTAGGGGTCATCATAGAAGCCTCTTCACAATTCAACACCCAATTAGTCTTTCTATGTGGGCTTGAAGCCCCTACACAAACCCCCAAATCCCATCACCAAGCCCATGAAGCCCCCACTCAAATACAAGGGGTTTTTCACCAAACTAAAAGTGTTGTGTGGTGCCCACAATGATTCCCACATTCGAAACACCTAGGGTACGTGAGAATACCTTCCCGAAGCTACAAAAAACAACATTTGTGGTATTGAGTTTAGATATATTTTATTTTCTCTTCATGTGATAACATGAGAATTTTCAAGTTCAAAAAGTACATTTGGGAGGAGCATCACATCGTCACATTTTTGTTTTGCCTCATATTTTAGGTCAAAATTGAAGACAACTGAGTACATAGTAATTTCATATTTCTAACCCCCTCCCCCAAAACCTAATCTCTACTATTAGTGAGAATATGTAATGATTGAAATTGCATGTCATTATTTGAACATTATACTTTATGATTTTGTGCATCTCATTTTTTCTCATTCTCTTAAATTTTTATGTGAATGCAACTAATCATGCATGAATGATTCAAGAAGTAAGACAACCATGCTCTAGATATCCTTATGTTGGTCAAAACCATCTTCCATGTCTCTGGTAGGGCCACAAATTATGTTGATGATGCCACATTTGTCACTTGTATTACATAAGAGGCATTACAAAAGGAGGCCATTTAGGATATCATTATTTTTTATTGCTTGCTTCTCTATAAATCATTATATTTGTCATATATAAACTATCTACATAAATATCCCCAAGGTTTAGATCATATGGTCTTAATGCAAGATGTTTGTACTCTCCCCCGAAGTTGGAGAGGTCACGGGCTCAAATCTCATGCTCCTTGGGGATATGGTTTAACTCGCTTACGATCCATGGATCATGGGGAAGTATTTGATGTATTTTCCATGAATATTTCTTTTGAAAAATAAACTATCTACATAACTCATTAGATTTATTAGATATAAAATATCTACATAGCCTAGATTTGAAGGTATTTGAAGCTCATCCTTAAGTGCAAGTAGTACATTGTTTGTGGCATGAGATATTTTCATAAGAATAAGACAAGAAAACTTGCAGATCCATGTTCCCATTGATCCCTTAGTCAACTTTGTCTCTATATATCCATGATTAAAATGTTTTTACATCAATTTGAATCCTTGTTTTTCAAAAACCTTTAATTTTTTCCAACTCCAATTGTCAAAGAATATTTTTTTATGTAATCCTTATATTCACACTTATTATATATTCCATTGATATATTTGGTGTTTAATACTTCATTGAAAAATATTTTTTTTAATTCATTGAATAGTCCAATACTATATGCAAACTTGTCAAAAATATGGTATTTATACTCTAGCGGGAGACAAGATCCATAATTGAACTTCTTTCTTTAGAGAAGTGAGATACCATGTTTTATGTACTTTGTATTGATTGAAATTGTATGGATTCCTTAGTTGACACAATTGCTAGGATTTGGGAAGAAATGTATAATAAACTAATGCTTTAAAGAAAATATGGTGACTTTTTTATCCAAAATTCACAACTCACTTGAAACTCTTCCAAATCGTTGATGGTTGTGTTTAATCAAATGATATTCAAATAGACCATGAAATTGGCCTTCACATATAATAAGATCCAATAGATTATATAAGTTTCTCATAGTTGACTGATGATTTACAAAATATAAATAAAAACAATTTGTCATCGAAAACACTAGCTATTGAAACACGTGAAGGAAGAATTATCAATATGGGTTTCATCAATTCTGGGATAAGAATTTTATAATGCTAGAAAATCTTTGGAGATGCACGTCATCACCTATCCAATCCCCTTTTCAAATTTTTTTTATCAAATAACCTTAGAGGTTCCAATATTATATAAGAATACAAATCAAGTATCTTAATCATAGTCCATCCCAATTTTTTTATTAGGATTTGTGCCATCTAGACTTAGACTTGAACCCATGCACAAACAAATATAAATATATACACATGAATCATTTAAATTTTGAATGAATGTCAACAACACTCACTCTAGACTTGAGTACCAACACTTTTACTAGTGTTTCTATTATGTCAAGTTCATTAAGAATTAGAATTAACTCTAGCGGATTGGTGCAAGTAGAAATGATTAGATGAGCAACATTTCAACTAACTCCTCCAAATCATTTTTCTTTGTCATTAGCTTAGAAATATTCCATACAATGCTTAGTTTTTCATTTTTTTTTCAATTGAAACTTTTAGTTCAACCTTTTAATCAACATTGTAACTACATCATGTGTTTAGTTCTTGGACTTTGCAAACCTCGATGAAAGACAATAGTATGAGGCCCCTGACAAGTTGTAATTACATCCTTTAATATTGTTATATAATATTGGAAAATATGTATTTATTTTACAAAGAGTTCCATTTATAATTCTAATTATTACTTATTGTAGTATGTTTTATGTTATAGAAAATTCTGAAAAAAAATTTGCAGTGTCTATAAAGAGTATAACCAAAAAAGAGAGACTATACCTAGATATGGATTATTTTCATTTAATGTAGTAGAGATTTATTTCTAAGGGTCTTGGTGACAATAGATTTGAGCATGTCAACAGTAATATAATTTAACTCGCATTTTTTTAGTGAAATCTAGAATGTAATTGAATCTTATATACTATATTTTTCATGAACTTATTCATTATATGATGCGCATATTAATGTTTGAACACATTTCATATATATGGCATTGAATAAAGATGAAGATCTATCTTGGTAGAAGATAAAGAAGAGGTAGACGTTATTGATTTTACAAGAAAGTTAAGAAAGTTGAGCTTGGGGTAATAAATAAGATATGCTTGTAGTGATTGATTTTTTATATGCATACAGTTATTTATTTTGATATGATTTTAACTTGTTATATTTCTCTAATGTAATCTTTTACTACCATTGACCTATTTTTGTGGTAATTTTTTAGACATTGATAAACTTAATTGATCTTATCTTATCTTATCTTATGTCCAAGGACAAAGATCATGAGGGAATTGACAATAGTTTAATCAACTTCTGATGTCAAATTAATTTCATTTTCTTACATAAGTACATTTTTTTATGCAACATTGTATACAACGTTGGCATTCCCCTCGATCATAGTGTACCACTTGTTTACAAGAAAAAAAGCTTGCATGGTTATTTTATGATTTAATTTAAAATTTCATCTTAACAGATCGAGTGAATGTTGGTTTATCAACAGTCATATAGCCTTTTGATTTTATGTGTGTGGACAAAGTGCAAGTGTGATTATTAAATCCAAGATATATGGCTCGTTTTGACAAAATCATGGGAGTGTAAAGAAAAAAAAATCAATTACTGTGCAAGTTCAAATTGTTGCAGATTATTGGTCTATCATGGCGATGGAAGATTGTGCATCTCCAATCAGTTCAAAGGAGAATTCAAATCCTAATGAGATGGATAGTGAATCCAATATAAGTCACAAAAAGTATATAACATAAAGGCGAGAAGATTGCACAAGAAGGAGACAGTGCGTAGCCTTCACATGAAGGCTCTCTATTCTCATCAGATACAATGTTTCTAATGAATGATAGAGAGACAATTTTATTTTGGAAGGTTGTGTAGATTTAACAAAAGAGAGGTATGCTATTAATTTTCTTGGTATTGCCACATTGAAAGAATGATATAATTTACTTTTTCTATATGCTTTCCAAATAAGTAGATTAAGGAAGAAAGTGATAAAAACTTTAGGAGGAGAAAGTGAAGATATTTGAAAAATATGGCTATAAAGTTCAATCTCGTCAAAGTTTGTAATAAAGTCTTTGTGCAAGTCAAGTTATTTTGAATCCCAACTCAAGTTGAAGTTGAGAGGATATTGATGTAAATGTTGATGTAAAATTTAAAGTACAAGTATTCATTCATTGATGTAAGGGGCGAAGTCATGTCAATGTCAAAATTGCGTAGTCAAGACAATTGAAGTTGAATTCAAGGAGTCAATGTGTGATTTGAAGTCAATTTGAGAGTCTAAGAAATGTTTATGGTGAAATACATGCATGATCGGTGTTACATGACACCTTAATTTAAATTTATAGAGAGTATGTCATGTCATTCAAAGACATTGTTGTAAGTCTAGGTGGAAGACAAAAATCAAGTTGTCAGTGTAGTGGCATTTAGTCTGGCCAACTACTCTCACAAGTTTGAGTCTATATTGGAACTAGTAATTCCAACAATAGACAATTTTTATTCAAAATTGTTTGCAAGAATAATTGAGTACCATACATTATGAATACATGAAGAATTATGCAAAAGATAAAATCATGATGAAGTGCAATAAGGAATGAAGTTTAGAAGAGATGATGCAACCAAAGAGAAAAGGTCCAAGTTGAATAAGGACCATAAATACCAAAAGATCAGTTTCAAAGGAAGAGACAACCTAAGTGAGGTATCTAGCAAGGTGAGAAAGACTTGCTAGGGAAAAAGATGTACATTGAGTCCTGAAGAAAAAGAAAGAAAAAAAAGTGAGCACATTGAGGCTCAGAGGAAGGTACAATAAACTGAGAAAGAACATGGGGGTTAGTAGAAGGAAAATTCTATTGGAAGGTGAAAGAAGATGTAGAATCCATGATAGAAGAAGACGATAGAGAAAGATGAAGTAGATGGACTCCTATGCATGAACAAAATTAGCAAGAGGCAAGAGAAAAAGACAAGGACAATGAAGATATCAAATGATCCAAAATGGATCTAGGAGAGCCTAAAAATCAAAGTTGTCAGAATCAAATGAAACTAGCGTCATTGTTTCGGGCTCGTCACTCCGATTCTGACCATATAATTTTTTTCCAAAAATGGACATCGTATGCGAAAGTTATCACGTTCTGATCGATTTCCCAAACAAACAAGAAAAATAATTGGTCAAAGTCAAGAGGTCATATTGTTGACGTTAACATGATGTCAATAGGATATGTGGCAACACAAGGAGGTGACATGTGTCACTCGTTTTTGGCATTTTCAGGATCTTATGTGGACCAATAAAAATTTACACATGGCACTATACGGACACGACACGTGGCATTGTACAGATGCGATACATGGTTGTATGGAACACTGACATGGCTCAATGACAGGCTAGAATGTGGCAGTATGGATGATAGGTGGTTGTACAGATGCTGACATGGTAGGGTGACTGGGTAGTACGGATGTTGAAGTGGCAGGTGACTGGGTAGTACGGATGCTGAAGTGGCAGGTGACTTGGCAGTACGGATGTTGACATGGCACGACACGTTGTTGTACAGAAGTGATGTGGTAGGTGACATGGCATATGACTATGCATGTTGATTGGGTTGATCACTGTGTGGTGACTGGACCGTATGGGCCAATCACAGGGTGACACATGGCCCAATCACAAGGCACCACATGGCACCCCGGATTTTGCCAATATTGGCTAGGTCAAAAACATTGTTCTTCCTCTGAGGGTTTTGAACCCATAACCTCCACACAAGCCACGTATTCGCGAAAGGGGGTGCACCATCTGGGCTAACCATATGACTTAGCCCCTATGCGAGATTCTTGGTTTAAGTTGTGATTGGGCACGTTTTTAGGGATAGGCCCTAGTCAATGAGGGGGCTAGCCCAGGACCAAAGCACATGACCAGGAGCCAATCTAGATGTTTAGAGCACGTGAGATAATATCACCAGGACACATGGCCAGTCATACGACCAGATGTTGGGAGCTCGACTGGATCAAAGGGGGTTGGACCAAAGGACTAGGCCCAACACTTAGCCTTCAGCCATATGGCAACGCCCATATGACCAGGGGCCCGAGAGAAAGGGTTTGCACCCAAATATTTTGCCAATATGGGTTTTAAAATTTATTTTAAGATTTTTTTATGATTTGTATGCTGATTTGGGTGGATTTTGCCCATTTTTGGGGGATTTGGAGCCCTTTTTGAGGCCAGATCTTGGGAGGAAGTTGGGATAGGATCACC
>CBVK0101779503.1:0-28725 GCA_900067695.1 Picea abies | reverse complement strand
CTTCCGATCTCACATATAAACTGGCCCAAGTCCAATTTTGCTATGACTTGAACACGAGGATCTTAAAATTAAAATAGCTGGCAAGTCCTCTTGTGAATTTGTATATCGTGAAAATGTGGATGCTATTTGTAGGGCACATAGCAACAGAGGCCCAATTTTGAGCCCGCTAGCCTGAGAATCTTCCATCCAAATAGTGGCTAAGTATGGAATTGAGGATCTGTACATGCTCTATAAAATCTCATGTCCATATTTTTTAGAAGTACATCTTTACTATGTATTACTTGTTTCCTTCGAATGCTGTTTAGAAGACACAGAACAATAGAACTGCAATGTTGAAGGACCCAATCCATAGCTTCGGCTGTCAATTTGTATATCGTGGGACTCTGGGTGCTATTTGTAGGATACAGAGAAATAGAGGCCTAGCTTTGAGCCCGCCAGACCGAGAACATGTGATCGAAAAAGTGGCCAAGTATGAAATGCAGGATCTATACAAGCTCTATAAAAACCTCATGTCCATACCTTGTAAGAGTTCATACTTAGTATGTATTACTCGTTTTTCAAAAAAATTATACCTACGAAAGTTGGTGGATTCACGACTTCAGGTTTCAATTACATTTAGATGACCAACCTGACCGACCGCTTCTCCGTTTGATATTGTAAGAAACAAATATAAATTGGCCCAAGTCCAATTGTGCTATTACACAACATGAGGCCCTCAAAATTGAAATAGTCATGCAGGATCCATACAAGCTCTATAAAAATCTCATGTCCATACCTTGTAAGAGTTCATATTTAGTATGTATTACTCGTTTTTCGGAAAAATTCTACCTGCGGAAGTTGGTGGAATCATGACTTCAGGTTTCAATTATGTTTAGATGACTAGCCCGACTGACCGCTTCTCCGTTTGATATTGTAAGAAATGAATATAAAATGACCCAAGTCCAATTGTGCTATTACAGGTCCAATTGTGCTATTACAGCAACACGAGGCCCTTAAAATTGAAATAGTCCGCAAATCCGCTTGTCAATTTGTATATGGCGGAACTGTGGATGATATTTGTAGGGCATAGAACAACAAAGGCCCAATTTTGAGCCCACCAGCCTGAGAACCTGCGATCCAAAAAGTGACCAAGTATGGAATGAGGGCTGCGTACATGCTCTATAAAATCTCATGCCCATACTTTATAAAAGTACATACTTGGTATGTATAACTTGTTTCTCGCAAAATTTTGTAGGTGTGGAACTTGATGGATACACGTGTTCAGATTTCCACCCATTTTTATATCAGCAGCCCAACCGACCTCTTGCCTGTTTCATATTATACAAAAATTTTGGAAGGCAAGTTTCCGAATACGTGGGTTTTTCTTTGAAATAAGATATTTCACATCCTTTTATAATTTTATGTAATTAAATTGTACAATATCAATATTTAATATTAATACTTTAGTTTTGAAAATAATGTTTTTTGGTAGTGTTACATAGTTCATAGGGATCAACATTCGTAAACAATCGCAAGGTTGGGCCCGCCAACCCTGGAGTCCATCTGTGAATTTGTATATGGCGGAAGTCCGACTGCTGTTTGAACGACACAGAACAATAAAAATGCAATGTTGATCGAGCCAGCCGTCAAGTCTGCCTGTCAATTTGTATATTACAGAACTCTTGGGTGCTATTTGTAGCTAACATAACAATAGAGGCCCAGTTTTGAGCCTGCCAACCCGAGTACCCACAATCCAAAGATTGGATTAAGTATGGAATGCGGGAACAATACATGCTCTATAAAATCTCATATCCATTCTTTCTAAAAATAGATTTTATGTATTGCTCCTTTTTTTCGGAAAATTTCTTGGTAAGGAAGTTGGTGGATTCACGTATTCAAATTTCACTTACTTTTATATCACCATCCCGACCTACCGACTGCTTCCTTGTTTCATATTGTACAAACCTCCTTGTCTAATTAAATTGTACAATATCAATATTAAATATTAATAATTTATTATTCAAAAGAATGTCTTTAGATAATGTCCAATAGTTAATAGGGATTAGCATCTGTAGACAATCGCATGCTTGAGTCCTCCAACCCTGGAGTCCGTATGTCAATTTTTATATCGTGGAACTCCGAGTACTGTTTGTATGAAACAAAACAAAAGGAGTGCAATTTATAGTGACCCAACTTGCAGGTCTACTGGCCAATTTGTATATTGCGGAATTCTGAGTGCTATTTGTAGGCCACGGAACAATGGATGCCCAATTTAGAGCCCGCTAGTCCAAGAACCCGCGATCCAAAAAGAGTCTAAGTATGGAATACAGAATCCGTACATGCTCTATAACATCTCATGTTCATACTTTATAGTACATATTTAGTGTGTATTACTCATTTTTTCGAAAATTTCTAGTTTATCTTTTCTCTTTGCTTTTCCTTTTTGAAACGTGAGTTCCTGCATAGGTGGGTTTAACATTGCGTTTCCATTGTTCCACCCCCTGCAACTAGGACCCAGACTTTCGCGATTTACAAATTTGCAAACAAACCCCCCTTCATCTCGTATGATTTCTCTTTCTGTTTACTTGGTCCTTTTTCCAAATGTCTCATGCTTTTATATACAGAACCCCAGGTTCAGAAATATACAAATTTCCCTCTCGCCATTTTGCTTCCGCTGTTCCCCTACGCACAAACACCAGCCAAAATTCCACGACATACAAATTGATGACTGATATCTATCATTGAGATGCAATATGACCATCGACCCTTGAATTCTCCTAGGTATATCTTCTGCCCTTCTTATTTTGTAACCCACCCGACCGCTTTCCATACTTAGGTATTTCTTGGAATCGGTTTCACGGGTTGGCCGGTGCCTCGCTGCAATTCTCCATCACCGTTTCCTTCGTACTTATTTCCAGATATGAAATAATTAAGCTTTAATGCTAGTAGTTCATCATGTAGGAACCGTTAAGATTGTCATTAATGTCCGGAAGTCCGGAGAAGATTTGTCATTACTACGAATTAAACTAAGATTTGCGCACAAGTATGTTATCCTTTCCAAGTATTCATTTGAAAGGCGATGCAATCTTTTTTTTTTGTGCGTGGACAGGTTGGTGCTTCTAAGAAATTTCTAATTCTTAATCTCTTTTCGTCGTCACCGCCACCTTCACACTTTTTTCTAAGTGTGCAATTAGTGAGTTGTGATGGTGACAACTCATTCCGCACGAACCCTGGAAACTGTCATTGATCAGTGAAAGGCTCGAGGAGATATTCCATTGATACACATTAAACCATAATTTGCGGAGGGTTATATTATCCCTCCTCGATTTTCAGTTCAAACATCATCTTGAGCAAACGAAAATTCTTAATAACTTCTGGCAGTAGTTCTCTCCACACACAGTAAACACATTGGGGCATAATGGGTAGAGGTTCCACTATTCCAGGGCATATTCTTACTATTCATCTCCCTCCGCCCAGGATCTAACAAGGAGATGGTCCTTTGGTACACCGAGAGATATATTTCAAGCCAAAAAATTCTATGGCAACCTTGGTTTCTCAGATGACCTGCCCACTTGCATTCATGCCTGTTGCAGAAGTTGATGCCATGAATTCCGAGCCAGAAGAAGATGATCTGATGGACGATGATATGGCAATGGATGATGGCAATGCAGAGAATCTTCCCACACCTGCGCCCAAATTGAAATCAACCATAACGAACAGAACTTCCTAGCTTGGTGATGGCGGTGATGACAAGACCAAAAGGAGTTTCAGAAAAGAAATCGATGGTGAACGCAACTGCCACTTTGCAGCGCAAAACTAGGAATTCTAGAGTTCCAAATTAGTCCATTCTGGGCGGAAGAGTTTCACTGCAAAGCAATGATATGTTGATGCTCCCAGAGATATATTTTAAGCCAAAAAATTATTGATTAACATCTTCGGGAATGAGGTCCAAAACTCTCGTTGCTGAAAGGCATTTTCCTACTAGTCATCTCCTTTTGCCCATAATGGACTAATTTGGGCCTCTGGAATTGCATGTGCAAGATGTGCTACTAAATTTTTTTGGACTATGCAGAGGCAGCTTCAGCTAAGGGTTATTCCACTTGCCCTGCAACCATTTTCGTCTTCTTCCTCAGGGGAAGCTTGTGAAAAATATCAATTTCAGCACAGGATGATTCATGGAGGAGAAAACTGCAAAGATCTTGCATACTGCGGATCCCGTGCATGTGTTTGTCATAGATACCTTCAATGTTTTGGCCCGAAGAACTGGGTCTAATTTCTAAGGATAGATGTACAATACTCAATGTTTTTCTTATTTTTTTAAATGCATTTTCTATTAAAAAATATTTGCCTTCAACTCTTCATTGTTGCCTCTTTTCTGAGTTTAACGCATGTTCTAATTGGCATGGTTCGGTGCTCTCGTACTTCTTCGATATTGTATTTACTTAGCTTGTCTTTTCTAAGATGGAACATCTAACAATTATATGCCAATGTACTGTGTGAATCCACCAGCTTTTTATGCAAACAAAAAATGGATTACATAGTTCCAAACCAACATTCAATTCTATTTGTAATGCAGATAGAACATAGCAATACCAATGTACAATGTTGTAGAAAAATTGTTATGCTTGTTTCTAGACATGCAATTATTAAGTTTTAATGCTAACATCCCATCATGCAAGAAGTTTAATACTTGAGTTAATATGTTGCACTCATGGAAGAGTGTATCAAGAATGCAATTACACTCACACATTCCAATAAAATCTAATCTTCAACAAAGCATTTGCTAACAATTAGTAGAAAATGAAGTTTAGCAGTTAAGTTAATATGTTACAGTCATGGAAGAATGTATCAAGAACATAGTTACACGCACACGTTGCAATAAAATCTAATCTTCAACAACACATTTACTGACCATTAGTAGAACATCATGGTTTTGCAACAATGGGGCTTCTTTGAAACCAATTCACACTTACAAAAACTCCCTTCTGCCTTTCTATTTTCCCACTCTTTTATTTCCTCTAGTTTATGTTCCTGGTTACTTAATCATTTTTCTCCCGAAAATGCCATGCTCTGTAGATTCGCGGATTCACGTGTTTCCAATGACCGCTTCCCCTTTCTTTAAATTGACCCTCTATTGTTCCCTATCCCACAACTAGCACCCAGAGTTCCACGATATACAAATTGACAGACAGACTTGTGCGCTGGTTAGGTCAACATTGCTCAATGCGTGGGCGGTCTTGCGGGTTCACAGCTGCACTCATGCTCTTTTATCGCGACACCGACCGAACGCTTCCCCATTCCATGTCCAGAAACTTCTCCAACCGCGAATTCCTGCTAGGCGGTCTCTACATTAGACTTATGTTATTCCATGGCCTGCGAACAGTACCGTCACTTCCGCAATATACAAATTTGCAACCGTTCTTATATCATACACTCTTTCGTATTACGGTCCACGTATCATGCCCTCTTCCGTGATGCACATGTTTGCACTGAAAACTTACGAGAAATACAATTTAACCGTCAGGTCCTCACATATTTAGTGGAACTATTGTCACCCCAATTTGAAACCCGTATGTCTGCTTTCCGTACTTCTTCATTTGTTCAAATTTCTTTGGTGAATCGTCGGTTTGGCAAGTTGAAGAAATATTTAGTTCGTAGTCGTTGTTTCATGTGCCCATGCCCCTTTGCAATTAGCAATTGGCAATTATATATAAGATCTTATTGCTACGCATGCAATTAGCAATTTCCCTATTCCATACTTAGCCACTTTGCCAGAATTCCGCAAATAAACAAACCAACCGTTGAACTTCCCCATTGTGATCTCTTCAGTTTTACACATTTTGCACTCAAAAATACTGAAACATGAAATTTTATCGTGCAACACTCATCTGTCCTGACTATCCCCGTAACCCTTTTTTGAATCCCGTCCGACCCCTTTTCAGAGCTTGCCATTCTTTCCTTGCTCTCTGTCATCTCCGTCACCTTCGCACTTGTCTATAATAAAAGAAAATAATTATATATATATATATATAAGCTTGCCATTCTTTCCTTGCTCTCTGTCATCTCCGTCACCTTCGCACTTGTCTATAATAAAAGAAAATATATATATATATATATATTCTAAATATGGAATTACTGGCATTTAATTCTAACAGGTCATCATGTAGAAACCGTATAGATTGTCATTGATGGGCAAAAGGCTCGAGGACATCTCATATTGATGCGCATTAAACCAAAATTTGCGGGGGGATTATATTATCCCTTCTGAGTGTTCATTTCAAAATCATGAAATCCCGTTCACACGGCGTGGCCTTCGCACGTGCACGAAACCTCCATTCCTTAATTGCTCTTCGTTGTACCCGCCACCTTCACATTTCTAAATATGCAATAAATAAACTTTACCGCTAACAGTTCATCATGCACCACCAATACAGATTGTCATTAATCAGCGAAAGGCTCGAGGAGCTTTCCCATTCATAAGCATTTAACCAAGATTTATCGAAAAGTTACATTATCGGCTCTAACTGTTCATTTAAACCATCATCTGCAACAAAGCAACCTTCTCATAAACCTATGGTATCAGCTCGACAACAGTTATGTGGAGATACAATGAACATCTTTGGGCGTGAGGACCAAAACTTCCACTGGTCCAGGGCATTTTCTTATTACTCAACCTCTGTCGCAGAGAACCAAGTAATTTAGACCTCCGAGATTGCTCATGCAGGTTGTGTCCCTGAGGTTTTTTACTGTAAGGACCTGGTCTCTTGGTGCGTCGATAAATTTATTGCAAAGAAAAGAATTATTCCACTGCAGGATTGCTCTTCTGTTTCTTTGTCACCTCAGGTCTTCCGCCAAATGCTGAAATTGTCGGAGCCAACATTGACCTTCAAAGGAGAAGATGCAAACAATTCCTAGCAAATCATAATAATGGATTGGACCTCTTGCCCCTTTTTCTGGAAAACCCGAATCTAGTTCCTGAAGATATTACAAGCATGCAGGTTAGTTCATTTAGAAATCCATTTCGCAAAATTGTTGAGTTGTTTAGAAGAATAACGGGACAGGAGTCCACAACTACTGTTTCCCACATGGCTCTTTATATTTTGTATTTCACAGTCAATGAACAAGCCATTTTTTATTGGGGCGGGTTAATTTCCCATGAAATCTCTTCCCAATTGTCAAGCTACAAAAGGGAAAAGAAACTTTATATGTCATCCTATTTAGTTTTTGTAATAGCACATTCCTGTCGGTTTCTGCAACTATCTTTGTCCAAGAATGTCAACTGTGAATTCCACCTAGTAACGTTCTGGTACCAGGCCTTGTGGAAGCACAACGCTTCCCACTGTTTTTATGAGGTTTTTAATGGCTTCTTGTCTATTTTCAATTTTTTTTTGTTAGGAGAAGATGCTCCCCACATATTTGAACAGGCAACTAGTTTTTTGGACAAGAAGGGGACACTCGAACATTTGGATAATTACATTGTCATAAGAATTTTTGGCTCCACGGAACAACATGCTCTCCTTCCATGTCACATTACGGACATAATGTTTGTTGCAGAAGTAACATGTCAATACAACTATTGGTTCCATCTGTTACAAAGGAAGAAAAAAAATAGTTCATTCCTCTGCCTTGGAAAATAAGGGAGTTTGTATTGAAAAACATCAACAAAATTGACGATTTCGTAGCACATTCTAGCATCTCCAACCTGAGATATGCTAAAGACATAAAATGATTTGACCCCTATGATATTTTTAGACAACATTTACAAACACTTGGCCTCGACGATTGTTTTGTAAATAAACACCTGCCCAAAAACAGAGGCAGTGGCGACAACGATCCTGCCTCTGATGTCGATGAGGTAGAGACAGTGCAAAGCTGCACTAAATTGTACACGCAAAAAGGGAAAGGCCCCAATGACAAGAGTGTTCAATCTGCAAATACCACTCCAAAAGGTACAACATCTCGAAACATCGCTCTAGTGGCCCGTCATAGCAACAAAGAAACCCACAGTTCTTCAAATGGAGGAGGAGATAACGACCCTCCTCACTCTAAAATTGATAATTCTCACAAGCTTCCAGTAGAGAAGAAAAGACAAAAAAATGTGGGGCAGACGGAAGAGCTGGAAATTCAGACTGAGAACATGGAACTTGACACTGATCTGGATACCATGCTCTGCTTCCTTGATCAGCCCAAAGACGCCATCCAATGCACATATCCGTTACCGAAAATTTTGACGAAGATGAATCCTTCGTGTTCCAGAGCACTATTTTTGATAGCCGGAACAAAAAATTGATAATTCAGAGAAAAAAATAAAAAATAAGAAAGGCAAATCTCGTTCATAGGTTGACGTTGCCAACATGCAGTCGTCCCAAATCTGTCAACTTCACACTGCGATTGGAGAAGCACTTCATGATTCCATTGGAGGCATCGAGACCGAGAATGCCAGACTGAAGGACCGAATCAAGGAATTGGAAGACGCTTTCATTCCTATGCCATTGCTTGTCGATCCTTTGGCAATAGCCATGCCTGGCACCCCTGCGCCCAATGTAAAAGCATCCTCCACCCTGCTCGCATCAAGGATATGTAGAGAACAATATAAAAAAAAAAGAGTGGAACTGGTTGCCGAGGCGTGGAAAATATCACAAACCATCACTTCCCTTGGAACCAGGGCACATAGCTTGCTCGAGCTTTTGCAGGCTGAATTAAAAGATGAAGAAAATTTCCTTTTAAAAATAATCATCCCTTTTGGAAATATTGTCAACAATATGACAGAAACAAAAAGAAGAGAAGAAGATCTTCCATCCAAAAACTGCATCGGCCAATTGAATGCATATTGGAAAGAAAAAGTAAAGAACCTGCATCTCATTGTTCAGTCATGTGAACAAGCCATATCGAAGAAAGATATATTATTCACAAAGCTGTCAAATATAGACTTAGCCAGGAAAACCTACGACTTCCAAGACCCCCACTTAATCGCAAACTCCTTGCCCTTAACCAGGCAAGAGTTCAATAAACATGTTGCCATGTTTAAGACCTTCTCTCTGCAAAAGTTTTACAACATCCTTCAATTTGATCAAGCTCACGTCCACGACTGGCTAGTCAAATATGCAATACAGAATGAGGAAATTCATCAGGCTCTATCTAATCTTTCTATCGACTTTCGAGAATTAGAAAACGATCTTTCAACATAAAAATCTGGAATGAGATCAATGTCGCCTCAGTGAGAAGCTACATTGAAGAATGGCTCGAAAGACAATTGAAACAGGCCGCTGACAAAAGGCAACAGACAGTTGCTAGCATTTCAATAGCCGTGGAGGACATCCTTGAAACCACAGTCGTCGACGACATCAATGAAACGTCAGCCGCAAGCAAATAGCCAAAGGGATCATATGTACCCTCACTGTAAGTTTACTCATCGCATCCTTCTTTGTTTATCAACCCAATTATTCCAATTTCTTAAATATAGATGTATAGGCAAACACTTATACCTTTCCATTTATTTTATTTTGCAGATATTGCACTCTATCTTCTTTCCACAGTCCCGTTTCTTGTACATATTTCTCTAATGGTCTGCGGGAGCCCCAATCCCAGTCTACATGACAAACGCATTGAAATTCCAGTTTATATGTTACAGACTTTAATTTTTATGTTTTTTTCAAAATTTCCTTAATATGTTACAGACTTTTATTCTTATCCTTCACCAGTCTGTATGGCAAATGCATTTACTCTTTTATATGTTACAGACTTTTCTTTTTTTATATATTTCAAAATAAATGGTGCTCAACAATGCAACCGTCATTTACTTATACCCCATGTTCACAAATGCATTTACATTTTTTATATTTCTTATCTCCTATTAATTTTATGTCATCATATATTTTTATCTTTCACCAGTCCATATGGAAAATGCATTTAAATTTCCAAATTTATTCTTGCATCGTAAACACATTTTTTACTTTGTTATATACTTTTAAAAAAAATACGTTTGCTATATACTTTCAAAAAATAGATGGTGCTCTGCCTGCTAACCCTCATTTACTTTTGCCCTATCCTCCGTGATATACATGTTGCACACAACATTTCCGTGATATACATGTTGCACACAACATTTCCGTGATATACATTTTGCAGCAAACACTTCGTTTCATTTACAATTCGACCCCATTTTCCACAATTTGCTTTCTAACCTCGTTGGCAGGGACTGCGCTGCTACACAACCTTGTTTAACTACAATTATTTTCTATTATTGAAGTAAAGGTAAAACAATGTGTTAAAAATGATATTTTCCACTATATTTAAAAAGTATGGAAGCATAATTTAACTAAGGACACATAATTACATGAAAAATCTTAATTTAAAAAAATAAATGGTGTACAACATTTTTAACATTGGATTGAGCATCGAAATATGATTAAAAATACCACTGAATAAAAATAAAAATAGAAATAGAAAAGTTTGAAAATAGATGAAAAAACATCGTTGAGAAGAAAATAAAAATTTTGAACAATTTGAAAATAAATGAAAAAACAAGCATTTAAAAACAAAAAAGTGGAAACCTTATGTATTAGAAAATTTAAAATATCAAAAAATCACATAAAAAGGGAGGGGGGGTGCTACCAGTAGCACCATTTTTAAAAACGACGTAAAACACTTGACCCCCCAAAAAACGAGAACTCTATAGAGTTCTCGTTAAGTTGGTAACTATGTTACACACACACACACACACACAACCTAAATGGGTTGGATCCATTGGTGAGGAGTGAAGAGTTTTTCACCAATGGGCAAGGTTCAATTCCCATGAGGGATTTCTTGGATCCATGGGGACACCTTGAGGTAATGGTTGAACTTGTGGTTTCACGCAGAGATATTATATTAAATGATATCATGACCCATGCACACATAAGTGGATCAAAGTCCACCCTCATGTCCTTCAAATTTATAGCCTAAAGGGGTTGAATCCAATTTTGAAAAGCGAGGAGTTTTTCACCATTGGGAAAGCTTCAATTCCCATGAGGGATTTTCCTAGAGTCATGAGGTCACCTTGAGGTAGTGATCGAACATGTGGTTGCACCAAGATAGATTATATTAAATATGATCTCGTGACTCGTGCACACATAAGTGGATCAAAGCCCCCATTTCCTTCAAATTTTTTCTATCCCAATGGGTTAGCTCGAGTGGTTGAGTGCTTTGAATTACAAGCAAGAGGTCATGGGGTCAAGTCCTCAAGCTGGCTATCTCTATAGATATTATTGGGCCTCACTCGATGTCCCCACATGGTTAGATTGCCAAAAATGCAAACAGTTGGTTTACCTCCCATAGCTAGTAAATTTATTAAAGGAAATAATATGACATTTGTACATGCCTGCAGCATTCCAAAGACAAACTGCCTGAGCTCTCAAACTGCAAAAAGGGAGTAAAGTGGTTTTGTAGAGAACCACCCTAGAAAGACCACCTAAAGTGGTTTCTCTTGGGAGAGACCCCATATAGCATATTACATTTCAAATATGACAAAAGAGTCGTAAAGAGTTGTTGCAAGATTCAAGAGTTGTCAATTGTAAAAACAATGAATTCATCATCTATCAATATGAGCTAAGATTAAAGACAAAAACAATCAGTTTGACTTTTACACACACACACATATACATAGAGAGAGTCCTTTATGGATTTATGTTTGTTATCCTTATGTTGGATGTATTTACAACAAATGAACATTGTTCATTTCACTTTGTCGTAGTTTTCCATTAGAATTAGTAATTCAGATTTGACCTTTGTAGTTTGCATACATAATGCAAGCCACCTCATAAGTTTGCACAATCCTTGGGTCAATAATTAAAGTGAAGTCAAGTGATTCAGTATATCTTATTGTAATTAGTTGGCTCACCATGCTTTGGCACTGTTGTCGGGGAGGTTGCTAAAAATTACATTAGGAGCAATCTAAATTTTTTGAACAAAAACTACATATTTGGATTGGATGATAGACCTAGAGATACATGTGGAATATTTCTACCAAAGACCCATGTTATTGGTATAGTTGAAGCAAGAACTAGTGGTCAAGTACAACGTCAAGAAGATTTTGAAGAGTTTTTGAAGCAACCTATTGAATAAAATCTAGTGGACATACCACAAATCATTGAAGAATTGTTGAGCTCCCCGAGGAAGGAGAGCATGTTGCTACAAGGATTTTCATCAATCCTTTTTCTAAACTAGGACTTGAAGATGAAGAGGAATCTCCATCTTTGAACACTATGGTAATGGAAAGGTAGGATCAACCTAAAGTCATTTGGTTTATAATTCAGGAAACTGATGAGGAAACATAGATGAAGAATATAAATATTTTCGCTCTTCCCCGTTTTCATGGGCTTACCATTAAAGACCATGATACCTTTTTTTTAGTTTGAGGTTCTCTACATAACCTATGACTACACATTAGATGTTAAAAAACAATCTCTTCTCCTCTACACTAAAGGAATGAAACTTTGAAAATCAATAGTAAACAAAATCATGTCCATGAGCAACCATTGTTAGATCTTCTCAAGTAGCGTAGCTCTGCCTTTGCTTGGGATTACAAGGACATGCAAGTAATTCATCCCAACATCTGTAAATAACATATCTACATCAAGGATAACTTCTTGCCTATTAGACAACCTCAAAGAAGAATCAAACATGCACTAAAAGACATAGTAAAAACTGAATTGCAAAAAAATTATATGAAAATTTCATTTACCCTATCTCAAAGAGTGAATGGGTGTCTCCATTGGTCATTGTTCCCAGGAAAGGAGACAAGTGGAGAATAAGTGTAGATTATATAGAACTTAACAAAGCTATTAGAAAGGATCATTTTTCTTTACACTTGACTGACCAAGTACTAGATGCATTATTTCGTAAAAAGAACTTCTCCTTTTTAGATGGGTTCAATGGATATAATTAGATACAAATCAACCTAGAAGACCACGATAAGACAAAGTTTACATGCCCTTGGGGAACCTTTTCTTACACGGTAGTCCCATTTGATTTTTGTAATGCCCCTGCTACTTTTCAAAGAGCTATTTTGAATATTTTCTTAGATTTAGTGCATGATAATGTAGAAATTTACATGGATGACTTCACTACCCATGGAAACACATTTGTGGAGGCTTTAACTAATATGGAAAATATCCTTAAACATTGACAAGAAATGAACCTATCCTCAAGTAATGAAAATTGCTTCATGGTCATTAAGGAGGGTATAGTCTTAGAGCATCACCTTCCCCCCAGAGGTATTGAGGTAGGCCCAGTAAAAGTAAACATCATCCAACACCTAAAAAACAAAAAGATGTTAGAAATTTCCTAGGACATGTGGGCTGCTACAAAAAGTTCATAAAATATTTCAATAAATTGACATCTCCTTTGTTTACTTTGTTATCCAAGAATGCAAAATTTTGTTGGTCATCTGAATGTCAAAAAGCATATGATAACATAAAAGAAACATTGATGAAAACTTTTGTTTTACAAGGGAAAGCCCTTGTTTTACAAGGGCCTAAGTGGGATATCCCAATCTACATTAGTATGGGTTCCTTTGATAGAGCATTAGGTGTCGTTCTTGGATAGTAAGAATCCAAAGAGCCATTTCCATCTACGACATCAACAAAAATATGTTAGGAATGCAACTTAATTATACAGTTACTAAAAAAGAGTTTCTTGTTGTTGTTTATGCAATCAATAAATTTAAACATTACATCACTATGTATCCTACATTTGTACATAATGAACATTCAACCATTAGATATTCAATGAACAAAATAGATGTGAATGCAAGGATCATTAGAAGGTTGTTGTTATTGTAAGAAATTGACTTGATTGTAATTGACAAACCAGTAAAATAGAATGTTGCTGCAGATTTTTTGTCTAGACTAACAAATAATGCAAATTGAGAAGTTGTTGATGGCTCATTTCAATGTGAGAATCTAATTTCAATCTCAGTGCAAACCCCATGGTTTGCTGACATAGCAAACTATCTAGCCACATGAAAGTTTTCTTAACACTTTGCATACAAATAACATTGTAAGACTGTCAAAAAAATTGCCACCTACACATGGATCAAAGGCTACATATTCAAGCTTGGACTAGATCAAATACTTTGTCATTCATTGGGAAAGATGAGGTACACGACATACTACATGCTTTCCATGATGAACCTTGTGCGAGCCACTTTTCTACAAAGAGGACAACCTACAAAGTTTTACAAGTAAGGTACTACTGGCCAACACTTCACAAGGACATAAAAGAATATGTATCACACTATGATGAGAGCCAAAGAATGGGGAAGCCTACAAAAAGGGATGAGATTCCACTTCAAATGCATGTGCCATTGGAACCCTTTGAAAAATGTGGCTTGGACTTTGTGGGACCCATTAACCCACCATCCAACCAAAAAGAGCATCTACTTGTTTGTACAAACTACTTGAAAATAATGGGAAAAATTAAAGTCAATGAAAAATGCCAAAGAATTAAAGGGAGGCAGATGCGCTCATTGCGGGGGGGGTGGGTATGGCCCTAGAGGTGAAAAATGCCAAAGAATTAAAGGGAGGCAGATGCGCTCATTGCGGGGGGGGTGGGTATGGCCCTAGAGGAAATGGAGAATTATATTTCTATTGGAATCTAGGATCCACCTCGAATAATAAGGCAGAAGCCTATGCAGTCTATCAAGGGGTGCAGCTGGCAAAGCAAAAGCAAATCTCACATATGAATATTGTTGGAGACTCCAAAAACACCATCAGATATTTTGTTGTTGGAACCGATCCTAAGGAGGCTAGTTTGAAGATCCTTATAGAGCGGATTTGGCTCTCTCTGACCAATCTCTCTATATAGTTTTTTCACATCCTCCAAGAAAACAATAAAGAAGCAGATGAAATGGCTAATAGAGCCATTGGTTTAGCTCTAGGTTCCTTGGTGTTTGTGGGCTAGTGAGCTTTGCCACTCCTCCCTAATGAAAGGGGCTTGGTAAGCGAGTGGAGTCTATATGGTCCACGTGGGGCTATCATTATTGTATTTGCATTGAAGGTTCATGCATGTGCCAAATTTCACTCATAATATAACTTTGAAGGCTCGACAATTCAAACTTGCAAGTAGAAGGCATGCAATGAATGTTTAACATCCATTACATCAGGTGACGTAGGTGGTACAAACAACGAATTCCGCATGCAGGTGAGGTACTTTGGCTTGTGGAGATCTTGGGAGAAGGTATGTGTTGAGTACAAATCCATTCCCAACTTGATGGACATGACCTTGGATTAGAAAGACGCCATGATGAAAGAAAATGCTCAGGTAGAGGAAGTACATGCCACGATGGTAATATCACGCTTTGATGTCAGCTGGACCGAGAGATTGGAAGGTGAATTCATTAGAATTTATGAGAGAAAATATGCTAAGAGAGATGGACCTGGAGGTTTTTTGGTCTGTTGTGTGGAAATTTGGTTTCATCTTTTCTGTTGTCACAAGGTTTCGGGCAAGGTGATAATTATTGAAGCCGAGAGGAATGATCAGATCCAGGATGAGGAAGTAATGGACAATAATTTTATGGAGATATAGAGACTAGTTGTAAAGGTTAATGCACTCAACTCAACTGTTTCCTTTGCTTTGGAAACATTGGCTTAGCACATGGTGTTAGTGGGACAGTTACAGGACGAGGTGGACTTCCTGCGATGATAAGGGGGATTCCTACAACAACAATTGGCACAAAGGAACGAGGCACCTGAGACTTCTACTCCTGGTATGGACACAGGTTGCTCATTCAGACAGGGGGCGCCAATGTTGCCGATATTGCTAGATATGAATGTTACAGTTGCATCATCAGAGGAAAAAGATGTCAAAAAGGAAGAGGTCTAGAATGTTCCTATCTTAAAATTAGCCATGTTTTGCTTTTTTTGTATGTATTCTCGATATTTTTTACTGAATTTACTCAATCAAGTTTAGTAATAGTATTAGGAAGTTGAGAAATTATAGGGACAATGTAGAAGTATGAAATATAGCTAGGCTAAATGAGATGAAATTTTGCTCTATAAACCGGTTCTAAATTTTGTACTCATTGGTCTAGGTTGTGCCCCTTTTAATGAATAAAAATCTTCAAGCTCTCGTGAAAAAAATAAAAATGCAAAAGAAGTAAGTGCAACAAAATTTCTCTACGAAAACATCTTTACAAGATTTGAAGTGCCAAGAAAGTTTGTGATAGATCAAGGACCTTAATTTATTTCCAATATCATTGAAAATCTCATGGAACAATTCAAGATTTGTCATAAGAGTCGGCTACTTACCACCCTCAAGCAAATGGGAAAATAGAAGTAACAAACATAGAGTCAGAAAATATCCTCACAAAAGTAGTAAAGCAACATATAAAAGATTGGGCAAGCAGATTGATAGAAGTTGTATGGGCATACAACACCACATGGAAGACAACTATAAGGCTTACACCTTGTGAGTTAGTTTATGGAAAGAAAGTCATGCTCCCATTGATTTTGAAATTCAAGCACTAAGGACAACTTTGGATCTAGGATTGGATCTCTCTTAAGCACAACAAGAGAGGTTAAATTAGCTCAACGCATTGGATGAGTATAGAAAACAAGCTTTGTTCCACACTAAGTTAATCCAACAACAAAGAACAAGGTGGTATGACAAGTATATCAAGACAAAGACATTCAAGGTAAGAGATCAAGCTCTTCTCTATGATTCAAGATTCAAACATTTCAAGACAAAATTGAAGACAAGGCGGCCGGGGCCTTATCAGATTGACACTTGCTATAACAACGACTTGATTAAAATTAGAACCATAGATGAAGAATAATTCCTATTTTGTTCAATGCGCACAAGTTTAAGCTTTACAAAAAGCCACTATGAAAAGAGGAGTTTATTTTCAAGCTTCGGGGTCAACAACTTGGTTCAATTGAAAGTAATAATGCTTTCAAATCAAACTGATCATTTTAAAGAGAATTATAAAAAAAAATATTATGATGAAAACTTCCTATGAGGAATCTAGGATAGGTCTTCATTTGAAAACCTCCTCGGAGGTAAGTCTAGATCTACAAAATAAAAAGTTAATAATATTTCCTCACAATGAAAATCTCCTTGAGGCGCCATCGGGCTTCGCACTGGTGAAAACCAACTACGCCACTTGTTCTTTAAGAAAATAAAAAGAGGGAAAAAAACAAAGAAGAAGAGAGGGAAAACATTTATTGCTAACTCTTTTGTTATATATAGGTTATAGATCCATGAACAAGATGTTTTGCATATACCACTACCAAACACATATGGCTATAATGTTATATATTCAAGAACTCAATTCAAACCTACATCGGAGTTTATGCAATTGTTGAGATTGGATTAAGTTCAAGAGTTCAAATGGAAGCAAACAATCTCACTTTCAAACTATTATTCGATTCTCAAGCTAAACATACTTGCCACATCAAATTTCAATTTACATTGAATGAACAATCAAATAATTTGTTAGCTGTCCCTTTTCTAGTTCCACTTCCACATAGATCCTTGCACATGCAAACATTCCTACCTTTGGCTCTGATTTATCAATGTATTTGCTAAGTGTATTTCCAATGCTTCTCAAGGAATCCTCTCCCCAACAATGAAGAGGAAGATGGGGAAAACACACCCATATAGAAACAATAGAAGGAACATCAAGCTCATGATGAAAATCTAAGGTCCAATGATCGAGGTACATTTCCTTGGTTCCAAAAAAGTAGGGCTCATTGTGGAAGATCAAATCTCGATCTTCTTTTTCTCCAAATAAGAAGGCATAAAACTCTCTGTCACAAAAATAACAAGTAAGCTTTCTCTTGATCATAACTATCTAGTTCTTCTACATCCATATGTCCATTGATCTCGGAGAGGGTCAAATGCTCATAAATTGCCCAATAAGTCCCCTTTCGGCAAGGGCCAAAGCCATGTGATGAGATAAAGTAGAGGAGAGATTGACCTATGGGGTTTGTTCCATTTTCCCAAATCTTAAAGGCTGAGACTTCTAAATAGTTTTCCCCAATGAAGAAGAGAGAGAGAGAGAAATGTAGTAGCATCAACACCATCCTTAGGAGGGGGAGAACAACCCCCTCCTGACATCAAAGCCACTACCAAATGACAAGAAGAGTAATGTGGAGGCTAGGGTTTCTTAGAGGAGCAATGCATAGGTGAAAGGTACACAAGTAATTTTCACAAAAGAGGTAAGACAAAACAAACAAACAAGTGGTGGCCTATCTAATCTTTCGTCGAGAAATAATGACTCTACGTAACATGCACCCAACTTAGTGGAGCAACCAATGAAGATAAACACAATTAAAACTTCACAAAACTTGCTCATAGACAAAGCAAGTTTAAGAAGGAGACATGTCAATCACCAATGAAACAATACAAGAACCCAACGTCATTCTTAGCCAAACAAGAGAGTGGTTACATCCCTCGAGGCAAAACATTATTGAACTACTCAACAAACCTTAACTAAGGAAAAGGAGGATCACACGAAGCAACAAGCAGGGATCATCCCAATTGTAAACCAAAAGAGCTTAACGAAGCAATAAGGCCTAAAGAGAAGACAATACACATAATATACCATCCATGCAAATCAAAAGAATTAGAGGGTTCATTCATCATCAACACAAGCAGATGGCAAGCCAGAGACATCTAGGAGAAGACATCAAGAACATAGTAAACACCATTAATCAATCATTTAACAAAGCACCCATAACATTCATGCCCACTTCAAGTATAGGGTAAGTAAGACAAACTAATCAAAGAACTTGAAATCATCCGAGAGAACCGATCATATCAAAAGTTTAAGCCACACAAAAAATACTACTATGATCGGTGAGGCTTGAAAATTTTGGAGGGTCCCCAAGACCTGGGGTTTGGGGTCTATTGAGGGCCTCAATAGAGCCCAATAACAAAACTTGAGAATTCAAGCTTCACATTTCAAGATAAATCAAGAAACTATTTTATGAGTTTTATGAACTCTTGTATTCTTCAATTGTCCTTATAATTAGAGGTTATTGAACTCAATCATTGTTTTCTCATAGTAGCATTTAGATAAGCACTTTATTTGAAGTATTGTTTGAACTTACTCTATTAAAGATCTATCTCCTTGATCTTCTTCTAACTTACTTTGGTTCTTTTTTTTTTTAATTCCTTCCATGCAACGAAGCACATGCAACCCTCATATACTTCATCATCATTGACATGTGGTAACCAGGGCAAACCATCGATGACCAAGTTCCAAGCCCCTAACCTCGAGGGGATCAAAATAGTCAAATTTGTGACCTGGCTCACCACCACTTGAGATAACCTTCTAAGCTTTTAAATTTTGAAGGACATGGCGATGGGATTTGATCCACTTATATGTGCACAGGTCACGAGATCAATTAATATAATATCTTTCGGTGCAACCACATGTTCAACCATTACCTCAAGGTGACCCCATGGCTCCAGGAACAACCCTCGCAAGAATTGAACCTTGCCCACTAAGGAAAAAATCTTCGCTCCTCACTAATGGATCCAACCCCTTTAGGACAAGTTGCTTTGGTTCTCTCTCAATAAAGAAGCTTTAGATATCAAATTTAAAACAACCACTCTCGCCTTTGTATCGTTTGAGAATCAATGGAACTTGAAGTGGTACTTCATCCCAAAAATGACACTCAAGTGTCTTGTTAGGATCAACGTCACCATCAAAGACAAATGCCTTAGCCTTTCAAATTTCTTTTCCAAGGCCTCTCTTTCTCTTTTGGAAGAAGAGCCTCGAGGACACTAAAAGGAGGTTGTCTTTTCCATAGTCAAAGGCCTTCTCAGTGATGAATGGCACTAGGCTTTTTGCCAACGCACCCATGTCATTACTAACTTATTTTGATAAAATGCTCACGTGGGTTTAACTCAGATGGTGGGGTAGCATGATTATTATTCTCCCCACCCGAGTTTAAATCCCGCAAGTGACTTGTTGGCGCATTGTGATAAGGCTAGAAGGGTAGACGCCCCTTGGATAGAGGTCCATTCCTGTGTGCATCGGGACGTCTCAACTCTTGTTAAGTCAAAAGTTTCCTGCTAGGCGTTGGCTTGTGTACTATTGACATTAGCCTAGGTGTTTTAGTGGCAACCAACCAAATTTAACCTTGAATCTCGCCCAAATAATTCTCACTAATTACACATTCCTTTAGATATTAAAAAAAACTTATTTCAATAAAGAGGAACATGAGTGACATTAATAAAAATAAAATTTAAAAACTTTAATAAATACATATCGATACCATTACCAAATCAAAGCACTTAGAAACAAAAATTTGACAACCAACCCCACCAACAACCGCAATCTTTAGCAAGGTACCCATGTGATTGGGACCAATTTTCTAGACCTTCACGAACGAGACAAAGGTACATGAATTGTTGAATACTTTCAAAGTAAAATTCGTTCCTAGGGAAATCAAATATAAGTCCGACTTGATAATATCTCCAAAGTAAAACCCCACGGAAATATCGAATACAAGGCTGATATTTCTCGAAGGTATATATATTTTATTTTTGATAAATAGAAGCACACATTTTCGGTTCCTGATTGGTAGGTTAGGGCTGCATTTGGCATACAGCGCGATTAATAAAATTACCCATAGTGATCCCGTTAGGGTTTGGTGCTTGCAGGACGCCTTTAAAGCAGAATATTTTCTCTGAATATTTCCTTCCATTCCAGTTGGGGTTGTGAAGATGGGGTCGGAGAGGAAGAGGAAGCTGAGTCTGTTCGATGTGGTGGATGAAGGCACCCTTGCCAAGAAGATCAACATTAATGGAGTGCCCGGCATCAATCGCTGGAATGGGCGGCCATACTCTCAGAGGTATTATGAGATTCTCGAGAAGAGAAAAACCCTCCCCGTATGGCAGCAGAAACAGGAGTTTCTGGACACGTTGGAGAAGAATCAGACCATGATTTTGGTCGGAGAGACTGGAAGCGGCAAGACCACACAGGTCTGCGTCATGATCTACGCCTTTTTCTTTTCTCTTTTAAATCAACTCGTGGAAGAAATTGTGAGGGCAGTTTCAGTTGATCTGAGTTGTATTGCGTCTTTCACTCGAGTGGTGCCTTTGTTTTCCATGAAACCCTTATTGTAACCTCTAAAATTAGGCTTATATTCTTAGGAGGCATGAAACTTTGTTGAAATGAAATTATATTTTTTGTCTTTTTTAAATATGCTGAATAGTTTCTATTCATAAGAACTGATGTACGGCATCAGAACATTTAAAAGCCGTAGTTCATTTTTTTCTTTACTGTGCAAGCTCTCAGGCCTCTGTGTCAAGAGAGCGGCATGAGCCCGTCTGAAAAGCCATCAGTGCAGTAAAGAAATCACCGCCCGAGACATAATGGAGCTCGGGAAAACATAATACTACTGCTATCAATTCCAGATCTGAATAATATCACCACTCAAAAGGGCAAGAGTTCTTGGGGAGAAGCCACTTTCTGTTGCAACTACTGTGCTGAAATGAGACCACAGCTCACTACGACATAGAATCCCCAAGCTTTACACTAGAAGAGCCCGTGCTCATCTGTCGTTCCTTAAAGGCTCAAACAATCTCCTTCCCGCTCTGCCTTGCCACCAGCATACGCACGTCACCAAACAGGTGAAACCGCCCTATGGTCTGGGGCAGGGGTGGAGGAGTTAGAGGGAGACTCGCTCCTCTTCTCTTCTTTATTTTTTCAATCTGTTAGGTCATTCGTGACTTTTTGGAAGGTGGGCCATTTCCCTACTCTTTTTGGTTGTCTTTATTTTGTATTCTTTCCCTCAGGTTGTTGTGATAAGATGTACTCAAATGGGCGAAAGATATCTCTCCCCTGCTTAACCATCGAACCCAAACCTATCCATCCCTTACTGTTATTTGACTTAAATAAATAATTCATTTCTCAGATGTTTCCGTTTTCAATAGAACTATTTTGTTTCTGATCTCTCTGTTTGGATCTTGCCAAAAAAACTGACATACTCTATATCCTATTTGAAGTATAGAAAAAACCTCTAAATCTAGATAGGTCCATCACCTAATTTCTGGGATCTCTTACCATAGACTTCCTCTGTTGTTTTAAACTTTTGGTGCTTTAGTTTTAATCCCTGTTGAAAGCAGCAGAATGACTCGTCTGTTATGTTATTTATTTTCATTCCATTAATGCATTTTTAGATGATGCTTGTTTGTAATTTTATAGTTGTAGCTGGTGTTCTGATTATTAGAATTCCATTTCTTCTTACACACGCCCATCCACGCATCCAAATAGTTGTTAAAATTAATCATCAAACTGGATATATCAGCTGGAGTTATTATCAAAAGTCCACTGCTTCTTACGTGTGGTGTCCTTTCACATGTCCAAACAGTCGTTAAACTTAATTATCAAACTATACATAATAAGCCAATAACTAGTTATTCTAATTCAATTCAGTGATTGCATCTGTTGTGTAGAAAATGTTCAAAACTGTGCTTTTTCAGGAGTAAGCTAGTTTACTAATGGTTGATATCAATTTTAAAGAATATTTATGGCTCCTCAAGATGAAATGTCTTCTTTTGCAGATTCCTCAGTTTGTGGTTGAGGCAGGATACACTTCAAACCGCAAACAGATTGCCTGTACTCAGCCTCGTAGAGTGGCAGCGATGTCTGTTTCTCGACGAGTGGCTGAAGAAATGGATGTGACGATTGGAGAAGAAGTTGGTTACAGTATTCGATTTGAAGATTGCAGCAGCTCAAAGACTGTTCTTAAGTAAGTATTTTTTGATTTTTTTGACTCATCAAACATCAAATTCTGCTGAACATATTATCAAAATAGAACAAGAAGTGTGTCAAGGAATCCATGTTCTAATGCAAATGTCACTGTATTATGTAAGTTCCGTAGGTGAGTAAGTCCCTGTAAAGTTTACTAGAAAGCTTGCTCATGTGAACACTTGTGTTGTATTCTGTCACGATGTTGTGCATTTTTCCTGCAGGTACTTGACAGATGGTATGCTTCTTAGGGAAGCAATGACTGACCCATTATTAGAGCGGTATAGGGTGATCATTCTTGATGAGGCACATGAGAGAACCTTGGCTACTGATGTTCTTTTTGGCCTTCTAAAGGAAGTTTTAAGAAATCGACCAGATTTGAAACTTGTTGTTATGAGTGCTACTTTGGAAGCCGAAAAGTTCCAAGCTTATTTCAATGTTGCACCACTCATGAAGGTACCAGGGAGATTACATCCAGTTGAGATATTCTATACCCAAGACCCAGAGAGAGATTACCTTGAAGCGGCAATTAGGACAGTTGTACAGATACATACATGCGAGACACCTGGGGACATACTTGTTTTTCTTACTGGAGAAGAGGAAATAGAAGATGCATGCAAGAAAATTACAAAAGAGATTCAGAACCTGGGTGATCAAGTTGGGCCTGTGAAAGCTGTCCCACTCTATTCAACCTTACCCCCAGCAATGCAGCAAAAGATTTTTGAATCAGCTCCACCACCGTTAAAGGAAGGTGGTCCTCCTGGAAGAAAAGTTGTGGTGTCAACAAACATTGCAGAAACATCCTTGACAATTGATGGGATAGTTTATGTGATTGATCCTGGTTTTGCCAAGCAAAAGGTGTACAACCCAAGAATACGTGTGGAGTCTTTACTAGTTTCACCAATATCAAAGGCGAGTGCTCATCAAAGATCAGGGCGTGCGGGTCGAACACAGCCAGGAAAATGCTTCAGACTTTACACAGAGAAAAGTTTCCATAATGATCTTCAAGCACAGACATACCCTGAGATTTTACGTTCCAATCTAGCAAATGTGGTTCTTAATCTGAAAAAATTGGGGATTGATGATTTAGTACACTTTGATTTTATGGACCCTCCTGCCCCAGAAACTCTGATGCGAGCATTAGAGACTTTGAATTATTTGGGTGCTTTAGATGATGATGGAAATCTAACAAAATTGGGAGAATTAATGAGTGAGTTTCCATTGGATCCTCAGATGTCTAAGATGTTGGTTGTCAGCCCAGAATTTAACTGCTCCAATGAAATTCTTTCCATCACTGCAATGTTATCAGGTATGTTTTGATATTCCAATGCACCATATCTTACTTGACTTGTTATTGTCTGGCTTGTGTGCTTTATGTTGTCTGGTCGTCCTTCCCGAGTCTTGCATTTCTAGGGTAGCAAAAGTCAAGGTATTTTGAAATTGATTTTAGATTGCCATTTGGGAAGGGAGTGATGCACTATAGGCACTCAGTACTAGTTGTTTTGCATTTGCATCGAAGCGTCATCCATGCTTGTTGTCTAGTTCTTGCATGACATAGATTCCTTGAGTTTAGCGATGATGCAGATAGCTGCAGTACTGAGTGCATCACTCGTGATGTACATGGTGTCATCTCGCCTCTATGCGTCTGCTGACCTCCGTGGGCCTCATCTGTGATAACAAATTGCTCTTTATTTAGTCCCCAATTGCTTTCTCCGGCCTAGGGAAGCTCAGAAAGCTGCAGATGAAGCAAAAGCTCGGTTTGCGCACATCGATGGAGATCATCTGACGCTGTTGAATGTGTACCATGCTTATAAGCAGAATAGTAAGTTTTCCTATTTGATGTTGTTATTTGTTGTTATATTTTCACATCATGTACTAGTTTGGAGAAAACATTAGTGTAACCATTATTCTTAAGCAGACAATATTTAACTATAATTTGTGTGTTGCCTGAGCCCACAGATGAGGATCCTACATGGTGTTATGAGAATTTTATCAATACAAGAGCCCTCAAATCTGCAGACAATGTGAGACAACAACTTGTACGCATAATGAACAGATACAACCTGAAGTTGTGCAGCACTGACTTCAATAGTCGTGATTATTATGTGAATATACGAAAGGCAATGCTAGCAGGGTATTTCATGCATGCAGCTCACATGGAGCGTACAGGCCACTATCTAACAGTTAAAGACAATCAGGTGCTCAATGTCTTTTTTATGTGTTCACAGTTGCTTTTGTTTTCTTCTTTGAAGTGCTAGTTTTAACTGTGCTCCCTTTTTTTATGGCAGATAGTCCATTTACATCCTTCTAATTGTCTTGACCACAAGCCAGAATGGGTCATATACAATGAATATGTATTGACAAGCAGGAACTTCATTCGCACTGTCACAGATGTTCGTGGAGAGTGGTGAGTACACTCCTTGCTGTCATCTTTGCAGAGAGTGGTGTATTACTAGTTATTATTATTATTATATAAAAATCAGGTTATGACAAAAGTGGTCCCAACCAAATTTGTTCAATAGTAAGACTAGAGAAAATGTTTAAATAAGAAATTGTTTATGATAAAAATGGGCTATAAACCTCCTAGACTATCTGAACCTAAAATCTCTAGGTCTTCTTGAATAAGCTTTAGCAGTTGCACTCCCTCCAAACTCCTAAGGAAACAGGAGTGTGGTTAGAGGCCCTTCTGGTGTGCTGGCAATTTCTCCTTCCCATTTTGTTATTTTGTGAGGTAACAAACCCTAAGCATGCGTTCTTTGTTATGATTATCACAAAGTTCTTGGGTTTCCTAGACATTGAGTTCCTCATCCTTTGTCCCATCTTGAATGGTCACTGTTTTTGGTTTTACTGGGTTAATTTACAATACTGTATTTGCCATCTTATCTGCCAACCTATTTCCCTTTAAATATAAGTGGGCTTTGACTTTATGAAGAATTATCCAAGCTCTTTGATTTCTTCAAGCATTTCCTTCTTCAGGTTTCCTTCCTGTTACCTTAGGTTGCCTGTCAAATTTTAAGCACATCCATAATTCCGAGGGTTAAGTGCAAGGTTGCGGCCTTTTTGGACTGGTCACTCATTTCCTCTCTTATGACAGTGGGGTAGTCAATCTTATATTACCGATACTCTTATTTAGATGAAACAATAAAGACTATTAATGCACTACTTTGAATGGTGTGTATTTTGCTACTATACTATTATGATGGCAAGACTGATTGACATTGCACTGTATCTTTTTAACAGGCTGATTGATATCGCACCTCATTATTATGATTTGAGCAATTTTCCACAGTGCGAGGCAAGACGTGTTTTGGAGAGAATCTACCTTAAGCGTGAGAAGGAGAAAGTAGAATCTAAGAGCAAAAGCAAAAGTTCTTAAATCAGTTCTATCTGTGCAAAGGAATCAGCTTGAGTTTGAGATAGAGTCCTTTACAGCATATGCGTTTTCCCAGGGTATTGTCTGTGTATCAGTGAGCTCAAATAGTGAATATAAATTTTAAAAAGATATTATATATCAGTGATTCTAATTTGTGAAAAGTCTTCTTTGCCTAGAATCTCAAATTGGGATATGTCACTTATCAAACTGATATTTCATTGGAACATCTGTCAAATTTGACTGGAAAGTACCGAGATGTGTTCTGTATGGTCTTTTATTAAAAACTGTTCCTGAGCTTATCCGAAAGTTCTTCAATGGAATTATTTTCAGCATCTTTTCTATGCCCAAGTAGTTGGTCAGCACCGTATCTATATATCTATTATGTGAATCGTATATGTGTTTATGCTCGCAAAAATACATTACTTGGGTGTTATCCCTCCCAACACAGGTGAGAATTGTCAACATCTTTGCTCTGGTGCCCA
This sequence comes from Picea abies, assembly GCA_900067695.1. NCBI lineage: Eukaryota > Viridiplantae > Streptophyta > Pinopsida > Pinales > Pinaceae > Picea > Picea abies. The sequence goes on along the minus strand of CBVK0101779503.1, from coordinate 2,147 downwards.
TTGCGGGAGTGTCCAGTTTTATTTTTTCTAATGAATGCCTATTATATAGTATGATACTGAATGGATAAATCCGATTCCATGACACTGTGGCAAGATTACATGATTCTATGGTGAGCTCCAGATTGTTTTGTATTAGTGGTAATGGTGAAAATGGCCGAAGTGGGTCTTTTTCAATGAATAAGATGTCAACCACCTGCAATTCTCATGAAAAACTTGAACTAGCTTCTAAGGTGCTCCTGTAACATATCTAATTGGCTCAGCACGGGTTTAATTTGTTACATAGTCTTTTTTGGCGATATAGGATGCGTTTCCTTCAGCTGAAGCTCATTTGATGTAGTAGCACTTTCTATAAATTGTTATTACAACTTTTTCTGGAATGCCTTAGGTGCTATTTGCTTCCTTTTTTTTTCACTTTGCTCGTATTCTGCAATTCTAATACAGCCTTATAAAGGACAAAGACAGGATATAAATTTCCTGTAGTTGCCATCAGAGCAAAGGATGAAGACGGCTATAAATATCTTATAGTTGCCATTAGATATGAGTAATTTAATGTGTCAGGTACATCGGCCTGCAGTTCTAGCATATTTTTATGAGTTCAACGTTATGTAGAATTTAAATAGATATGATCGATTGTCGAACATGGGATGCTGTAATTCAAATGTTATTTTTGAAGAACTATTGTGGATTCCATATGTGTGTCCGTAGAGTTTAGTTCAAGTTTTTGTTTTTGTATTGTTATTTTTACTCCAAGAAGTTTTAAGTAATTATTTCACAACTTTGTTTCAAATTTGTTCAATTTTTTAAAATACTAAAACTGCTCAAGACTCGGTCTCTTTGGACTTTTTGAACCTTATTAAGAGAGCTCTATTAACAGCATTCCATGATTTGTTTTTGTTTGTACGCAAGACTAACCAAGCTTATTCAACCTTTATTCGTGGCCATTTGGTTCAAAGATTGCAAGTTCAAAAAATCTGAACAGGGTGTTAAATGGCTCATGGCGAATTTTGTAGAAAGACTCCAGTATTGGATGTTATTATGTGGTAGTTGTCTACAATTCGTTTGTTACATGTATGTTATACTTACTGTTTTAAATAGGAATCATTTGCTTATGTCCAGATAAGATGCCTCCCGACAAGTATCCAGTTATAAAATCATTTTCTAACACTTTTGGGCGTCGGTACAGATTTTAAACTGTTTTTGCTATAGTCTTTGCCATCTGGAAGTTATTAATTGTACACAATATGCTAACATATTCATCGATGCTCAGCATTACTTTCAAATCATTATGGAGTAGTTCCAGCTATTAATCGTAAAGAAAATTGTAAGAAAAAACTTCTCTGATCCACCATTGCTCACCATTACTTTCAAATCATTACGGGAGTAGTTATAGCTATTACTACTGTATTTTGACAATAATGGTTATATTACATTATTAGCAGATTTAATGCCAGATCTCTCAAGTGTCAAGACTCTCAAGCCTCAAGAGGGATTGAGGGATCCTCAAGGTGCATGCAAAACTATGATTAAAAATGTTGATGATTGCAACTATGCGAGACATTCTCCAGCTTACAAACTTGTAAGATGTGGATCATTGCAGCTATTTGTCAGTCTTCTTCTCAGCTTACAAACTCGAGAGAAAGCCCTAAGAAGGGTATGCGGTTCTTGCTCTGAGACAGAGCTGAAACGTAGAGATGACCTCCTTCATTTAGAGAGTTGAGAACTCTAGATGATTATCCAGTGGAAAATGTGATTTGTTGAGTTAGACGTGCCTGTGGCTGAGCACAAGGTGAACACGTGAAATCCCAAAGTGTTGGGTGCATCGTCATATGAACAAAAATGAAGATGTATTAGCCTCTTATGAGTAGTAGAGTTGACGACAAAACTCAAGATGATTCTTGTGTGTGAAGCAGTGGGAAAAAAGATCTATAGAGTGGATGTGCTTGTGGACAAGTACATGTGAACGCGTAAAGATCTGGTTCTTCTGTGTAATGCAGTGAGCCAAAGATATGACATCCATATGGATGTGCCCCTAGTGGATGAACACTAGTGGGTGTATTAGATCCCTTGCTATATTGTTCAAGAGTCAGACTTGCCTCGTTAATGGCAGAACTCGTGCAATCATTGGCGGAACTGGTTCAACCAATGGC
>CBVK0101779473.1:0-19075 GCA_900067695.1 Picea abies | reverse complement strand
ATCTATATATATATATATATATATATATATATAATGTTTTAATTAATTATCCTTCAATTTGATTAATAACATTTAATTAATAAAAAATATATTAATTCATAAATTTATTTAGATAGATTTTAAATGTTATACGAGTGTCATTTTATTTACTTGTAATCTTTCTAAACAGATTTAAGAAATATAATTAAACATGAGATTAAAATTTAAAATCTTTATAATGTGGCTACTCATAAACACCATTTAGGAGGATACTTCCTACAAAGTCCATTTTCAAATCCAAAATGTTTTAGGAAATTTAAGATTACTATATTGATTTAAATGTTATATATTAAAATTATTATATTGATTTAAATATTGTATATTATTTGATCTATTTTAATTATAAATTTATTTAGAGATTGAGTTAGAATTGAGAGGATTTACTCAAATTTAGTTAGATAATTAAAAAAATTAATTTAAATTACAAAAATAAATCATATTAATAATTTTCGAATATAAATTATTAAAATTATTTCAAAATATGAATAAAATTTATTGAAATTAATTTTTATTAATAATTTTAGAAAATAGTTTAGGTATTCTATAAAATCATTAAATCAAATCCTAAAAAGAAGTTGTTGATTACACATTTCAACAAATAAAATTCAACATTTATATTATCAAATTGTTGATTACACACTTCAACAAATAAAATTCAACATTTATATTATACTTGATTACAAGAGATGTCGCTACTTTTAATACAAATTGAGTGTATAAATGGATATAATCTTGAATTTAATGACTACTTAAAAAAACCATGATTTAATTATTAAAATTATTAACACATTAAAATAAAATTGTGTAAATACTTTTTTATATCTATCTTTTTTATTTAAAACATTAATTTTAGTTTTAATGTTATGCTCTTAGATGTATTTCTATAAATATGTCTTTATATGCAACTTTCTCCATAGGTAAACATCGTTTTTAAAGAAACCTACCCATTATAAAAAAATCTTCCCCAAATGAAACTAAGTAAGTTACGTTTTAAGTTGAAGTGCGTGACACTTAACGTAACTTTCTCCTAACTTTCTCCTATAGTTTCTGCTACTGTTACCTACTAGTGTTCCCCAATAAGCCCTTCCAATTCTTGATCGAGAGCCACCAGCTTGATTCGACTAAGAGGGCCATTAGCCATTTCACCAGCTTCAAGTTCCGGTGGCGGGATAGACAATTCTGGTTGAGGAGAAAGTATCACACATCTATTGTTATGGCCCTTTGAAGATGTTACGTTGAGGATGTTGATTACAATGTAGGCCAATGAAATTCAAATGAAGAAATGCAGGAAGTCTTATCAAAATTTAAACGTGTATCAACAAATTTAGAATACAAGAATTAATCTTCTATTTTAATAAATGCCATTAAACTATAAAACTTATATTAACAAATTAATTAGTTATGCTTACGACGATGAAATGTTAAATGAATTAATCAATAATTAACTATTTATGTTATACCCATATCTCAATGTCTTATCATAGTCATGTATTTTATATAATATTACTTTCATAAACTGATAAAGTTTTTTTACCAATCAATCAACTAACTTATTTTAAAATCAATGTAATGATTTTATAACATAGTCATACGCTAAAATACTTTTATTTATAATTTTAATATAAGTTTTTATTTAATGGACAATTTTCACTGAGGTGTCATTTTGACTAAGAAATTTTCCAGTGACATTTTACAAGGGCATTTTTCACTAAGGCATACTTCTATTACCCTAATTATGAAGGCATTGTCATGGGCCATTTTGACTAAGACATGTTTATGAAGGCATTTGACTAAGACATGTTTATGAAGGCATTGTCATGGGCCATTTTGACTAATGCATGTTTATGGGGGATTTTCATTGAGACATTTTTAAGTGGCATTTTCATGGAGGAATTTTTACTGAGGCATATATCTACAACCCTAAGATATATGAGTTTGACCTAATCATGTGTACAACTTTTTTCTCTACTTTTATTTATAGTTTATTTTATTTTTATTCTTTTATTTTAATATTAACAGTTTATCGACCTTGGGATGTAGAGCAATCGATGATAGAGTGCATTGTTAAGGAACTCTATTATGTGAAGTCACTTGTTCGAAACACTCAACTTACCTTGTGTGTCACATGCAGGGTTGCGTTGACATGTCTGGAGGTTATAGTGCTAAGAGTCAGATAAAACGACTTTGTGCCATGCAAATACATTCCCGACTAGTTGTTGATTCTGCTAGTGACAAAAAAAAATGAACATTTTACCTCATGTACCAAAACCTCTCAAAGGGAGACCTAAAAAAGTAATTGTAAATAGTCTTTGTGAGTATACAAAATCATTAAATAAATGTAGAGAAGAAAGAGAAGACAAACTTCAAAAAAATATAGAGGCAATGCTTAATAATAAGTTTAGCTTCTTTGAAGACGAAATTTATAAATATATAACCAATAAAATATTAGGATTGGATCCCAAGTTTCATAAAATGGAGACTAGATTACAATAAATGGAAAAGAAAAGACAAGAAAATAAAGAATCAACCCAAGAAGGAGAGGTCATTAATATAGAATATCTTAATCTAGGGATCAAGATTAAAGATCCAAAAGTAAATATAAATAACAATTTTTCCCTAAATAATTTAGAAAGTGAATTGTATATCAAACCCATGAAAGAGGAAATGAATAACCTTATAGACTTAGAACATGGGTGTAACAAAAGATCCTTGAATGCCATAAATTTTAAAAGAGAAAAAATATGAGGACATGCTAGCACTAGTAAGAACTAAAAAATTATTACAAATTGAAACAACATGTCTTGTAGAAGCAAAGAGGATGCGTAAAATAATTAAGAATAAATATAAGTTAATACGTATTAAGGTAATCTCTAATCATCATAAATATGGCATATTAAAAATATAAGTGTAAAAGGGCCAAAATTATTTATAAATGAAGACCTCATTCCAGAAGACCAAATTCAATTAAGGAAGGAAGTTCAAAAGGGAAAAGAAGTGAGGAAAGATGTTAGGGTCCTAACCTCCCTAACCCTCACGTATATGGAATAATATATTTTTCTATGTAATAAAGTCCATCATTAGTAAATAAGTCCTATGTAATAATGTGAACATGTCTAATCTAAGAAGACTTACTAGTAGGTTTCACCTCTAGAAAGTTCTCATGAATATAGAAACTATATATATATATATATATATATATATATATATAGACGTAGAAAGCATTGAAAATATTTTCTTATGAAATGATTTGTACTCAAGTTCTGGTCTATTGGAGATTTCCCCCTCGAAGAGGCAAGTGAAATTTTCTCTCAACATAGTAAAGGTATCATCATTTGCATCTATATTGCCGCTATGTTTATTGTTTCATCTCTTTCTATTAAATATTTTTGGTAATAATTTTTCTCTACATGTTTCCTTCTGCTATCTTAGAAGTGCTATTAAATCCCTTTCCTGGACATAAAGAACCATAATAATTTCTTGTTTAGTGGGTAAAAATATGGATGGGTAAGAATACACACATGAACTACACATGGTTTCACCTTGCTGGAAACCCCTATAACACATGTTGGTACCCCTTCAAGTAGTACCACATTAGATATTACCTAAACCTGGAATTTCACTCCTCCATACCCTTGGGTATATCTAGAGTCCTTTATATGTCCTAAAACTAGCCATAGATTCCCCATTTGACTTTTTCACTATTATAGTGTGACTCAGAGAAACACTCGGGAATACTACTCTCGCATACCTTCGTAATTGATTAGTACAAATAACAGTACAACATATCCTCCTTAGTTATATCCCTGTGATATTGGACTGCTTACTACTATTGGACCCCACTGATATACAACAGATGGATAGCATAGGGCATTCCCTTGACCTTAGGAACCCCCCAAACCCTAACGCTTTCTCCCATAATAGAAAATAATAGAAAGAGTATTGAAATTTTGCACATCTAATGTGGGAAACCGTGCTTCCTCCTACCAGGATGTGAAATTCCTATACAATATTTATTATTAATAATTTCAGCATTCTTTCATTGTAGTATTAATCAAATAGGAGTAAACATCGTAAAAGTAAAAGAAAAAAATAAAGAGTAAAGTGGCCCCACTAGCAACTTTATATGGGACCTATCCCATTGGATTCCTCTCTTTACACTGATCGCAGTATGATTTACTTGTATTTTTCCACCATAATTTTTGCAAACATATTATTATATGTTATGAGCATAGAATCACATAACTAAGTAAAACTCTTATAATTATTTCAAGAAAAATAATTATTTTGTCACAATTTCATAATTGAGAAAAAAAATCATAATTGAAAAAAAATAAATCATATTAAGTTTGCAAAAGCTCATACCTAAACATAGAACATGAGCAAAAACCTCATGAAAGAGAAGTTCATAAGAACTTGGAAAAATATTATAATTGAACATGGAGCTAGTGCATACTTGTAATTTCTTGGTTCATGTTGTAACATTGCTTAAATTTTAATAAAAATCAAAACTTCTTAATATTTGGTTTTAAATTATTAGTTAATTAATTAGATAGTTGTTTGAATTTGAAAATTTTCTTATTTTTTATTGGAAGTTTAACTTAATTTAATTTTTAATGTTGTTTTAATTTTATAATGCTATTAGTTTTAATAAATAGATTAATAAAAATTTTATAGGATTTATTATGGTGTATTATATGTATCCATAAATTGTTATTACTTCACACGTAGATTGAGCATGGTTATAATAAATCAACAGTCCAAATGTTATTTCCCCACCTTCATATCCATGATGTTTAATAAAAGGGAGGGGTTCCTGAAACAATATAGCATGATTTTCGACAAAACCACAGGGAACAGGGAAGTGACACGTTAATTCCACCCCCCTTGAATGGTTTTCAAAACCATTATATTGGCCCCCAAAAAACATATAAAAATGATGAAGTGAAAACGAGGCATGATTATGTCAGGTGAGGAAAATGTGAAATGACATATTTGTTTTAAAATTTATATATTTTAATTAGTCATTTCAACCAGTTAGAGTTTGCTACATATTTTAGGGTTATTTATGATGATTAAAAGTTAAAATATTGCGGTTAAAAGTTATTCACGTCAATGGGAGATTGAACTTAAAATTCCTCGAATTACCCATTGAAATTTCAGCCAAATCTCTAATCTCTCTAGCTTAAGCTTTATCTCGGGTATTTAAAAACCGTTTCACTCTCTCTTGTTTTAATTTTAAAAACGGAATCGTTTGATTCTCTTAAAACCATAATACAACTTATTTCCTAAGAGAAAGACTTGGTCGATATGGATAGTGATATATATGACCTAGCATTGTATTTTGACCTATTTGAATTACACCAATTATCTATGCAAGATTTGAGAGACCTGCATGATTTTTATCATGCATGGGATTCCGATTTAGCGAATTTTATTATTCCTCATACATCCCATTTTCCTGAATTCATATCTTCATGCGCCAAAAATAATAATTTATCTCAAAGGTCTGTCATTTCATAGAATGGGGTTAGCTTTATTTGTGATAAATTTCCAATCCATTAATGGAATGTTTAACTTTCCTCAAAACCCTCAAAGTGAAACATTAAATTAGAAAGTATTAGCTACATGATTCAAAGAATTAATTTATGGAGATATAATTATTTTACTTCAGTCCTAGGGTCAAAATATCAATGTTTCTGAAGATAGTGTCATCCTTAAAACTAATACTATTCCTAAAACAGATAGGAAGATTATAGCAACGATGACTACAATTTTAGGGAATGATAATGATAAAACTGTTGATGAGTATATTCTTGGGTTTATGAGTTCTATAGGTCCACCTACTTTGAAACCCCTAGTGAAGTACAATTATGCCCACTATTTAGCTGAAAATATCCATTTTCAATTGTTAGAGTTTGAAGCTAGTTATGTCCTTGTCCTTTTAAATCAATCACGATGAACCTTCACCTAGAATTTTCTCAGAATATAAAAGTTTGTTACAATTGAGTCCTGATACAATGGTAGGAGATTGGTATTTTTTTTAATATCACACATAAATTAGAATTTATGGTGCTATAGTTCAACCTTTTTCTCTTGCCTATATTTCTAACACCTAGATATTTTTCTCTTGAATTGATAAAGAAAACAACAAATTCTCATTATATTCATTTTGTGCTTAAGAAACAAAAGGAAACTTTTCAGTTGAGGAAGAAAGTAGAACCTTTTATTGTAAAGAATAGAGCATCTTTTCAAGATGCAAAGTTCTTCAAGAAATGGGATTCCAACAAGGTGAAATGTGGATCTATGATCCTCATTCTATTATTTCCACTAAAAGAACAGATCTTGTCTCCTCCCCTTGTCACAATCAATCAAAACCACAACTGGGGCTACTAGATAATCAAGATATCTTGGAAGATATACAAAGAATTTTGTAAATTCAAGAACAAGGTTCTATTCAACCATCATAATCACCAGTGATAAGAAATCCACAACTGTTTGAGAAGACATATGAGAGAATAGGTGCAAGATCAATTCAAATAATGTCAAAGGAAGAGGAAGAACAATCAAGAAAGAATCAGAAGACCGAAGAATATGCAGAAAAAAGAGCCAGATAACACAAAATGTATTGCAATCGTCAAAAACAGAATATGTAGTTGTCATAGAATTTCTATCATCAACAAATGCATAGAACTTAGAAAGTGAAGATGGAAAAGAAGCATTGGGAGCATAACTGTCAAAGTAGGAATATATTTACCATAAATTTATCGGAATTAACAGGAAAGGTGTGAAAATAAAAAATGATATTTACCCCCAAATCTATGATCAAGGATCATCTTAGAACATATTTTTATCTATGCTGGATTATGAAAAGGGAAAGATAAATATATTTGTATTAGAATTAAAGGATTAATATCACTAACATCTCAATTGATCTAAAGGCAGTGAATTATGTTGATGAAATGTATTTTTATATGAAAACTAGGGAAATGTTTCATAGTTATGTCACGCTAGTTGCTCTTGGAATGAAGAAGTTGGAGACTACGAATGAAAAGATTCAAAATCAACTGAAACGGGAAAAATAAACAAACAAAACCAAGCAAATGAGGGTTAAAGATCTTGATAAGTGGGTGATTGAATTAGAAGCTAATCCAAAAGATAGTGAATCTATAGAAGCTCTCATGAATACTAAAGATAATCAAATATAATCATTAAATAAAAATCTTATTATATCTAGAATTGATCATTTTCAAACACCAGAATTGCAAGCAATGCAATAAGAGAAAGATCAATTTTTGAGACAGGTGGTATAGACAAAAGATCGTATGGATGTGTATGAACAAAAAATTGTATCATTAAAGAAAATCATTTCTTCTCCACATTCTTCAGAACCAATAGCCTCGCTGGAACAATTAACCAGAGCATTATTAGAGATTAATTTAAAAGAAGTTGAGATTCAAAAACTCAAGAAAACTATGTTTGTACAAAATGATGAAATAAATATTTTTAGGGAACTAAAGGATAAAGATAAAAGCATTGAACAATATCGAAAGATAAATTCCAAATTACAAGGAGATGTGGAACAATTACAAGATAAATTAGTTGGTAAACAATACTTGATACATGCAAGACATCCCATCTCGGACCAAATCATAGTAGAGGTTATCAAAATGTTAGATTGTTTTAAGTTGATTGGAGAAGAGGAATAATTAAACAATGAAGCAAATACGATTATACAAAAATCTTTCCAAGAATTGGAAAAAAGACCATAAGCAACACCAAAAATTATAAAATCTCTTAATTATATATCAAAGGAAGAGCTAAGGAAATAATGAATCAAAGATAGAACTTCAATGGTCATGGAGACAGAAAAAGTTTTTACTAAGACATGTTTGATCCAACAAGCCGAGAACAACTGCATTATGGTCAAAATGAATTTTGAAATTTTCTCCAATAATATCAATTAGTTAATATAGATGGGTTTTCCTACTTTTTGGAGTAAAAAATGAGGGATTTCTACATTTGAAAATTACAGACATATTTTGTTTGATCTCAGAGAAAGTGATGAAAAGTTTAAATAAATGACCATAGTTATAAGATTTCAAACAATAGTGGAAAACTTCATTGATGATTTTTATTTTCTATTACATATTAAACATTTTTTTTACAGCTCCAACATATGATAAATATAATGAGTTAGATATTGCATATAGGAGAATGATGCCATATGATTAGTACACTTCGAATGAGGATTGGAAATTTATAATTAATTTCATATAGGAATGATTCATAGAACTGAAAATAGTAAAGCTAAGAGATATTGAAACATCCCTGATATAATCCCTAGTTTAATTAATGCTTAATCTAGATATAACGTGTGGCTACGGCCAAGTGATGTCTATGAGAAATGTATTTCTAATTTTTAATAATAAATTGTGATGCAAGATGCTAAGAGTAAAGGGAAAAAGATGGGGGATGAACTAAAACACAAGAGAGGGGAGAGACTAGGAGAATATATAAGAGGGGTCCAAGGGGGAATTACCCATGTCTATTAATTCCACCCGCATTTCTGAATTTTATTATCATTATGTATTAAACTTTATTTTTTGATTAAGTGTCCCTAAGGCCAATCATTGAATGAATGTAAGAGGGTGGGTGTGAGAAGTCACATGCCATAGTTATTGGGATCATGGGTGGCCCATAACAATGATCTTGGGGAAGTGTATGAGTCAATAAATGAAATCCAAAGGGAGGAAATTTGTATGGGCTATTACAACAATTTTAGACAAATAATGTTTTTGCATGAACAACACATAGAGAACATAAAAGAGAGCGCGTAGCTAGAAAATCCATGAAGGGTAATTTATAGGACATGTTGGAGTGTTTTCAGAGTTTTTTGGCACTAAATACTGAAGAGTTAGGTTGTTAGGCCTGAAGAGTGAACTCTTGTGTGAGTTTCAATGTAACAAAAAATGTTTTTTGTTGTTTTTCCTCGTATTTTTCCTAGAAATGAGTTCCCTTGAGTTCCCAATAGAGATATTTTCACTTACATGTTCTAGAGATACCCTAATAAATTAATGGGATGTCCGAGGGATCGATCTCATTGAAGGGGTACTCTCCTTGGATTAGGTAGGTTCAGAGGAAGAGATATGGTAGAAAATTGATATAGTTGTAGGAGAATACTAGTGGGTTGTGGATTTTTCTAATCGACGTGAGGACATTGAGAGACCACCCTATTTTATGGATTGCCAGCCCCAGCTTGTGGGTGACTTTTAATTGATATTTGGAAGAAAAATTATATGGTTGGGTGGAACCTCTCTCGTAAGCAGTTGGTTCCACAACTATTCTGAAGGGTAAGTGTTTTATCTTATTGTTATGTTATGTTATGAGTTAAATTGCCATGTATGAACTCTATGTATGAGACTGATTTATATGTTGTTTTAATAAGTTATCATATGTACTCATGCTTTTTTAAAATGTTGTAGATGCATTTACTAAATGGTAACAATTGTTAAATTTAGTTGTATTTTGTGAATGGAAGTTGCAAAGATTTAATTAGATAGCATAAAGTTTAATTTATGATTTTTCTACATATAATGGTCCTCAACTCGACTGTGGGATGTTACATTATTGTATTAGATCCTTTGGTTCAAAAAATTGGCTTGTATGGGCCAATATAAGTTCTAATTGGATAAATATATAGTATAGTATTTTGTCCATCGTGAATTTGGGGGAAAAAAAGAAATGAGAGTGAAATTGCCAAATTCATGAGAAAAATTAGAGTTTAAATGAATCGAAAATATCTCATGATTTTAATGGAATAAATATGCAGAGTTGCAGAGTGAAAAATCAACTTGGAAAGTTGAATTTCATATTCTAATGGCCATCATAACATTTTGACAAAGTTGACGAATCGACGATCAAGATCATGTTCGGTCTCCAGATCAACAATAGAGATTTGTTCTGATAAATTTAAACATTTATATTGATTTCATAGGTTTCCAAGGTCTAGAAGATCAATGACCAGGATGTTAGATTTGGTAGTTCAGAGGCTCCTCTGCATCAGCAGTGCCCAACATGCAAAAGTCATAGAGCACACTTTCTCCCTAGTGAATTTATAATATTTTTTTATATAAACTAACTTTATAGAGTGTTTTTATAAGGTTGGGTCATTTAATTTTTAAGTGTAAAAGTGACTTTATAATGTTATCGGTCACTTTAGTGACTTACATGACCTCAACCAATGATTAATTCGTGATTGTTGATATGACAAGGGAAATATCTAATATTGACCATCAATCTCATTGAAATACCAAGGATTAGGGAGGTTACACTTTCAAATTAGATAAAGGCATATCATGAGAGAGATAAGGGCGCATTTGTTTAGGAGAGTTGGAGGGAACGTGAATAGGCACACATCCCAAGAATGATACTTTTCTTGGAGGAAAATATCTTTAGCATTGGAAGTTGGCACACATCCCTAAGAGAGGGATTGGCACGCACTTCAATGAAACTTTGGCATTAAAGTGTATCAGTACCATACAACAAATAGGTTGTACAATATGGTTTTTTGGAGGATGTACAACAATGTTGTTGGATTTGCAGCTACAACCATGCATAGAAATCAATCTTGAATTTATGAATGAATTTCCAGGTGTTAACTCAACTGCTAACAAATAGGTACAATGGGCTATTGGTCTGTACCTCTTCCGGGCATGAAAAAAAAGGTTTATTTCTGCTATTTCTGACTGTAGAATCTGTAGAATTTGTATTGGAAGTCTAGTTTTGATTTCAGACTGTGTTACTCATGAAGTAAGTGATTTTTTTGCTCAGATAGAGTGAAAGTATTGTTCATTAATGTTGAATATTTAATGTTCTTGTACTGATAACTTTCCCTAAAGTTGAATAAAGAAACATTGTCCTTAAATTTTTCATTTATGTTTCCTTCAAGAGGCATTGCCCCAATTTTTATGTGCCCAACAGAATAATTTGTCTATTGTTCAAATATATTCCATTGTTGGTTTTAGTTTTAGATATATGAAATTTGTGTTTCTTCTCATTACATACAATTTTGTATTGGGTTTTAATCCTTTACTATTAAATCTAAATAGGAGGTTGAAATCAATGTATGTGATAATGAGTTTTTGAGCTATTTTCAACATGGTATTAGAGAAGGTGCTCTGAAGTTCAGTGGAAAGTTTGTCACTTGGGATATCAAGTGATTTGTTGGGGTATTTTCTTGAATAAGGAGAAAGAGGATTCTTTGTGAGGTGGACAAAGATCACTTCCAACATCAGGTATGAATATAGGTTGGAAGGGATCTCCAACTACTTGTAGTGGAAGGTGAGAATCACAAGTGTTCTCAAGGATAACAAGTTTTGGTCATTTGCAAACACTATCATGCCAATACATGTGACAGATCCCATAAATCTAGATGTTCATGAAGTTAATGAATCCAATACTCAGAGAACCATCTTGGACAGACTCAGAGACAACCTTATTCAATATTTGGATGAGAAGAATACAACCAAATAGATGTGGAATACACTGAAGAGTTTGTATGAGGCGAAGAACAAGAACAATAAAATGGATTTTGAGTCAAGATCCATAGTACTAGGATGGATGAGGGAGAAACTGTGGCATCCTACCTCACCTGGGCTGCATAGATGAAGGATGTGTTGGCATCCGTCGAAGAAGTTATTCCATACTCAGAGTTCATGTGCATAGTTCTCAAAGTCTTCAACAAGGAGTGGAATGTTTTCATGAAGCGGGTGGTGAGGAGAGAGAAGCTCCCTAACTAGATCATATTGTGGGATGAATTTACACAAGAGGATATTTAGGAGGGGTATCAGGAGAATGAAGTGGATGGTGCATATGAGAAGAATGTTTCTCTTGTAGGAAACGACACTGAGAAAAACAAGGACATGAGAAAGGTGAGATGCTTTACATGTCACAAGACTAGACACTACGTTATTATGTGTCAAAATAAGAAGAAGAAGAAGTCACAACCATAGGTATCATCATTAGCAGAGATTGTTGAGTTTGTAGAGAAATATGAGAGCATGTTTTTTTCTCATGACTGACAGTAATGTTATTGTGTTCGAGTACATTGATGTGTGGTTCGTGGATAGTGGAGATTCCCAACATATGAGAGGGATGAGGTCAATGTTCCTTAGTCTTTTAGAAACAGACTCAGAGTATTGTGTGGGTATTGGTACCAACACACAACTTTTAGAGAAGGGGGTTGGAAGTTCTAGATTCCAACTAGACTCAGCATTATTTATGGAGGTTGTTGGAGTATTTTATGTTCCAAAGATGAAAATTAACTTACTCTTAGTGCCAGCTCTAGAGGTTGATGGATTTGGATTTGGATTTTTTTGTGGCAAGGTATTTTTATATTGAGAGGATGCAAATCCAGACAATAGTTTTTATTGATGTTCAATATGAGAGGTTGTACAGGTTGTTGGGATGACCTGTATTGCAGTCCAATGGATTTATGGATTCAGAATATGTGTTGGAGAGTGGGAAATTTTCTCATGAGAGAGATTTGATACTGGGGAATCAATCCTCTTACAGGACTCTCACAGGACTCAATAAGAATGATTCGACATAGATGGATGTTGCAGAGAGAGTGACGTCTCCTAGGATCATGTCTTTATTTCATGGATTAGTAGAAGTAGCAATGAAGGCTTCTAGCATAGTGGGAGTAGTGGATTCCTATTCAGAGGGAGAAAATGCTTCTAACAGAAATGGAGTAGCTACGACAACTGAATTGAGGACAAATTCTAGTGGAGGTACCATAATCACCTCTCTTGCAAAGACTGACTGTTAGATTTGGTATCTCAGATGTACTTCTCCCATCACGTGGAAGTGACTAAGTACATGTTCTTCCTAGTCATTTTATAATATGTTTTTATAAAGTAATTTTATAAAGGGATTTTATAAAGTTGGGTATTTTAATTTTTAAGTGTAAAAGTGACTTTATGATGTTATGGGTCACTTTAGTGACTTAAGTGAGCTCAACGAATGATTAAGTCGCTATGGTTCATCTCATGAGGATAGGATAATATCTAATATTGAATTTAATTCTCATTGGAAGACCAAGGGTTAGGGTAGTTACACTTTAAAATTAGATAAAGGTTGCTCATGAGGGAGAGAGGGGCACACTTGTTGAGGAGAGTTGAAAGGAATGTGAAGGGGCACACATCCCAAGAATTTTTCTTTGATTGGAGGGAAAGAGCATGAATAATGAAAGTTGGCATGCATCCCTAGGAGCGGGATTCACAGGCACTTCAAGGAAACTTCAACATTAAGGTGTATCACTAGAGTAAAACAAGAAGGTCACACATTACAATTTTGTTGAGATTGTACAACAAGTTTTGTTGGATTTGCAGCTACACCCATGAAAAAAAATCAATGTTCAATTTAGGCATGGATTTCTAGGTATTACTCAGTTGATAACAAATCTATATAGTAGGGTACTAGTCAGTACCTCTTCTGGGAACAAAAATGAGGTTTATTTCTATGATTTGTGACTCTATAGTCCATACAGTTTGTACTAGAAGACTTGTTTTGATTTTAGTTTGTGTTACTTAGGAAATAAGTGAGATGTTCTCTCATATAGAGTGAAATTACAGTTCATTAATGTTGAATATTTACTATTGTTGTTCTCAGAATTTTCCCTAAATATGAATAAAGAAAAATTCTACATAAATTTGTCATTTTTTTACTATTTTTTCTTCAAGAGGCATTACACATATTTTTTTGTCCCAATTGGAATATTTTTTCTAATATTTAGTTATATTTTTCTGCTAGTTATTAGTTTAAGATATCTAACATTTGTGTTTCTTCTCATTAAGTACAATTTTGTATTGGTTTTTAATGCTTTACTATTAAATCTTAATAGGAGGCTGAAATCAGTGTATGTCATATCGATTTTCTAAGTTGTTTTCAACATGGTATCATAGAAGGTGCTCTAAAGTTCAGTGGATAGTTTAGCACTTGGGAAAATAAGTTATTTACTAGGGTATTTTCTTAAAGAAGGGGAAAGAGGGTTCTTTTTCAGGTGGAAAAAGATGAATTCCAGCATCAGGTTTGAACATAGGTTGGAGGGGATCCCCAACTACCTATAGTGGAAGATGAGAATCACAAGTGTTCTCAAGGAGAACAAGTTTTGTTCATTCATGAAGACCATCGTTCCAATACCTATGGCATATCCCATAACTTTATATGTTCATGAAGTGAATGAATCCAAGACTCAGAGAATTATCTTGGATGGACTCAGAGACCACCTTATTCCACATTTGGATGAGAAGAAGACAAGCAAATAGTTATGGGATGCACTGAAGACTTTGTATGAGGAAAATAACAAGAAAATAAAAATAGATCTCTAGGAAAATATACATAGTAATAACATGACCAACGGAGAGAGAATGGCATCCTACCTCACTCGGGTTGCAAAGGTGGAGGATGAGTTGGAAGATTTTAGATAAGTTATTCCAGACTCAGCGTTGGTGCATACAACTCTCAAAGGCTTCGCCACCGAGTGGGAGGTTTTCATGAAATGCGTGGTGGGGAGAGAGAATATCCCTTACTGTAGTAGATTGTGGGATGACCTTACATAAGAGGAGATCTGAGAGGGATCTCATAAGAAGGTCGTGGATGGTGCAGATTATAAGAATGTTGCGCTTGTAGGAAAGAACAATAAGAAAAAGAAGGACATGAGAAGGGTGGTATTCTTTGCATGTCATAAGACTAGCCACTATGATATTCAGTGTCTGAACAAAAACAACAAGAATTCATAACCAAAATTTTCAAAATCAAAAAATATTGTTGAGTTTGCCGATAAATATGAGAGGGAATTTTCTCTCATGACTGACAGTGGTGGTCTTTTTTTTGAGGAAATTGAAGTGTCATTTGTGGACGATGGAGGTTCCTAACATATGACAAGGATGAGGTTAGTGTTCTTGAGTTTTTCATAAAAATATTGATATTGTTGTGTGGGTATTGTTACCGGCCCACAATTTGTAGTGAAGGGGGTTGGGAGTGTTGGATTCCAACTAGAGTCAGGAGGCTTTATGGAGGTTTTCAAAGTATTGTATGTTCCATAGATGACAATTAGATTAATCTTAATTCCATATCTGGAGGTTCATGAATTTGGATTTTCATTATACTCTGGTTAGGTATTGTTATATCCATAGGGATTGACTCTGGACACAAAAACAATTCTTAGTCTCTAGTATGAGAGGTTGTACACGTTTTTTTGATGACCATTTTTGGGTTCTAGTAGAGTTTTGGATTTGTATTCTATTTTGGAGAGTGGGAAGGATGCATGGGAGAGATAGTTGATATAGGTGACTCAGTCCTCTTTCGGGACTCTCAAAAGACTCAACAGACATGAGTCGACATAGATGGTTTCTCAAAAGAGAGTGAAGTCTCCTTGGAGCATGTCTTCAGTTCATGGATCAATAGAGATAGTAGGAGAGGCTTCTAGTCTAGTGGGAGTAGCGGCTTCTTACTTAGAGGGAGCATATTCTTCTAGTACATATGGAAAAACTACGACAAGTGAATTGAGGATGGATTTTGATGGAGGTAACAAAAGTACCTCTCTCTCTAAGAGGGAGTGTTAAATTAAGTATCTCAGAGGTAGTTCTACATTAGCGGCACCCAAAATTCAAAAGTGATCGATCACGCTTTCTCCCTAGTGACTTTATAAAGTTGGGTGTTTTAATTTTGAAGTGTAAAAGTTACTTTATGATGTTATGGGTCACTTTGGGTGAATTAAGTGAGATCAATGAATTATTAGGTCATAACCATTGATCTCAAGAGGGAAATATCTAATATTAATCATCAATCTCATTTGGAGACAAAGGGTTAGGGAAGTTACACTTTAAAATTACATAAAGGCATCTCATGAGGGAGAGAGGGGCACACTTGTTGAGGAGAGTTTGAGGGAAGGTGAAGGGGAGCACATCCCAAGAAGGTTTCTTTACTTGGTGGGAAAGTGCTTCAGCAGTGGAAGTTGGCACACATCCCAAGGAGAATGATTTTTCACTCACTTCAAGGAAACTTGAAAATTTTAAAGAGTATCAGTACTGTATAGCAAGGAGGCCCTACAATACAGTTTTGTGGATGTTGTACAAGAAGTTATGTTGGCTTTGAAACTACAACCATGCACAAAAATAAATGATGATTTTAGGAATGGATTTGTAGGTGTTAATGCATATACTAACAAGTTCATATAGTGAAATATTGTTTGAGTACCTATTTGGGAACAAAAAATGAGGTTTATTTTTGTTTGTTATGTCTATACAATCTCTACAATTTGTACTAGAAGTCTAGTTTTTATTTGAGACTGTGTTACTCAAGAAATACGTGAAATTTTTTCTCAGATAGAGTAAAAGTATAGTTCATTAATGTTGAATATTTACTGTTGTTGTACTTAGAATTTTCACTAAAGCTAAATAAAGAAACATTCTCCTTAAATTTTTCATTTTTTCCCTATGTTTTCTTCAAGAGGCATTCTCTACTATTCAGTTACATTTTGTTGCTAGTTTTTAGTTTTAGATCTATGAAATTTGTGTTTCTGTTGATTAAGTATAGTTATTTATAGGGTCATAATGCTTTATTGTTGAAGCTTAATAGGAGGTTTAAATTAATGTATGTCATATTGAGTTTCTGAGCTATTTTCAACACAAGATTTGTTGTATCTGGATTATAAAATGGATCAAACTTATGGCCAATATTCATTTTCAGTAGTCGAGAAAATGAATTAGATCAAAAATGTGGATTCATTTTTGGACGTTGGATTCGATCGATGGTTAAGATAATCTTGGTCTGGAGATGGAAAACCTAGATATATGGAGGATTTGGTCAAAATTGTCTAAGTGTTGAAAATTCTCCAAGAGAAATCATCGATGGTCGATGCTCGGATCGACGAGTTTGGAAAAGAGTTTTGTTCATCGAAAATAATTCTTTGATGGAAAATGGTCAATGGTAGGGCATTAATAGAGTTTACAAATTTTTTTGTTAGGTACCAAATTTATTATAATAAGTAGAAAAAAAAATATTATAGGAAATACCAGTGAAACAATCAAATGTAGAGAACCACAACCAAAAAGAATACCTTTGGTGAGAGGAATAAATTTTCACTTACCACTTCGAGGGGGAAACCTGCAACATACCAATTCTCTATTACAATAATTCTCAAGAAAAATATTTATCATGCCTCCTACTCTTATTTATACTAATTTTGTCTTCTGAAGAAAATTTTAGAGGAAGATATTTCTACAAGCGAAAGATTTTATTAGGTCTTCTTACATTGACTTGTTCACATTTATTAAATAGGCATTATTAACTAATGTTGGCCTTTATCACATGGAAAAAATATTATTCTACCTATGTGAGGGGTTAGGGAGGTTAGGTCCCTAAAATTTCCTCCCACTTGAAAAACAACCTTCTCCTAAAGGCTTCATATGAGGAAATTGTTGTGAAATGGTGGTAGGCTTCTAGGTGGCATTTTTGGAGTTTTATCTTACCACTGAACTAACACTTCCTTGATGGTGCACTGATGGATCCAATGTTATCGCTAGTCCAATACTTCTTATGGATACAACAAAATGGAACCTTCTTCATCCAACTCATGGAGATTAGTTTGAATTTGGATATTAGTTCCAATCACTTTCTTTAAGCATGAGAAACAAAAAACATGATGGATATTAAAATGATTGGGCATAACTAACTGGTATTCCACAAATCCCACTGTCTTGAGAATGTCATAAGGACCATAAAATTTGGGAGAAAGTTTCAGACAATTTTCATCTTTCAGTGAAGTCTTCTTGTAAGGTTGGAAGAAAAGAAACACTTGGTCCCCTTCATCAATTTGACATTTAGAATGACCTTGATATGCTTGTTTCTTCATGTGATTCTAATCCATGATCATATTTGCTTTCAAGGTATGGAGAATGGCCTCTTGGACTGTAATATTTTTTCCAACCACCTGAACCTTCGAGACATCGGGTATGTATGAGAGAACCGAAATTGGATTCTATCCATAGTATTGTTCAAAAGAAGTTGTGTGAGTAGTGGTATGGTAATAAGTTTTGTACCACCATTTAGCTAGGAGTAAGTACTGAGCCCACCGATTTTATGTGTCGGATGAAAAACAACGCAAATATGTTTCATGGGAGGAGCCATCTCAACAACAACATGCTTCAATTGTATGAAATATCATTGAATTTTTCTATTAGGTACATATAAATAAATAATTTAGCATTAAATATCAATTTTCAAGTATTTTACGGCAGAAAAGAAAACAAAATGGAACCCATTCAACACATAGAATAGGACAACAAGGAAGAAAAGGGTTTAGATAAACGTTTTTGAGTAATTTTTGTTTCCTTATAACAACTTAATATTTCATTTTTGTATATCTTAAGTTGTTTTACAACATCCATCCTTATTTTTCTTGAAACGGGTGATAGCATACAAAGAAGATCCATCGAAATAATTGATTGAAATTGGGTTAAGTATGGTTTGTTTGTATATGTTAGCATATAAAAATATAATTGTGCAATTTGTAAGCATATATGTTGTTTTACATATCTCACTTTATAATTAATTGAAATATTTTTTTTTATTATTAAACTTATCATTTATTATGGGGTGAGTGCATGATGTTGGTGGGTGAAAATGTGGCAAGGGAGTCAGCAGGAACACGCACTCGTAGGAGCACATGCACCTTTCTAGGAATACACCTAACCCACATGTGTTCCTAATGTAAAAGGTTCGAAACACATAAAACCTCCACTAAGAAAGAAACAAAGGCACATTCTTGATAATGAGTGCTCATTCTCAATAATGTGCACACATTCCTGAGAAACAAGCGTACAAGAACTCATGTGCACTCCTAAAAAAAAATTAAATAAAAATAAAACGCGTGCATTTTAGGAACATGTGTGTTCTCCTAAAGCATGCACACGTTATTAGGAACATGAACGCTAATTTTCCTATTAACATGAAATATATCTCTTCCCCCCCC